>JBBPKI010000068.1:0-51104 GCA_038089155.1 Nevesoporus exiguus
TCCACAGTGCTCGACTTGTGCAGTGGGCCACAGAGAGTAACCGTGCCGTTGATATCATCAACGATCGTGATCTTCAAGTGGGGCTGAATCATCTTCCATTACATAGTTGATTGCGGTCAATTGTAGCTCTCGTAGGTGAATATACAGTAGTTGTACCCGTGGGTCTCTAAGTTGTGCCACGGATCCATGCCCACACCGCGGGTTGTACGGTGCGGACCCGTAACCGCAAAGGGTACGGTGTTGGCGGGTACGGGTACGGTGTGAGCTGCCCGACCCGCGGTGTTACCCGTGTGCAACCCTAGCAGTGAAGCTCAACTTGAACCAGTGAGGGCCGTTGATGCAGTAGAGACGAAGTCGGTACGTACACGAGCGCAGAGAACAGAGCAGAGCAGCAGTCTAACAGTCGGGTTTCGGCCGAAAAGAAGAGTTACAGGCAAATTCCACAAGTACTGAGCAAAGTATCTATACAAGTACATTGTTTCCGACAGTTACCCACTAACAAAGCGGGCACAGATGCACCCGATGGAGGAACCAAAGGATTGCAAGAAAGAATTGACGGGAGCGGCAGACACGTCTGAAGAGCCACTGACAGAAAGGACAGTGCCAGCGCACGAAGCAGCAGCACCACTGTAGACGGTGGTGACGGGACGTGCATCGCCTTCGTCAACCTCTGATACTGCCACTGCAGACTCCCTTTTGCAGCGATTTCTTGCCGTAAACCGCTGGCGTGTTTCTCTCTGATAGGTCGAGCGCGGACTTCGGGACTTGGGTTCGTTGATAAATGGAAGTGCAAGGTGTACAACCGAAAACCTACCCGCCCGCTGGGTTGAATTCCCGGGATCTCTCGAAGAGGTCGTCCAGTCTTCTCCTATTTAGCAAGATCAACCAGGGCCTTCTCTCGATAGGGAAGACGCACTGAATGCGCCCAACGGATCCAAATTGGGACTCGGAACCGAGCGGGGACCCGGGTGGACGGCTTTGCCGGATAATTGGAGTTTCTTATTAAATGAGAGCGGCGGCGGCCGTTGAGATAAAGTTCAAGGTAAGCTAGTACGGGCCATAAGTACGGATACTTCGGGGCAATGGTCGGGTCTGATTTTTTGACCTTGAACACGAATCACAATGGTGCACGACTGTGATGAGGATTGGTGACAAACCTGGTCAAGGAATCGCCGGAGAGCAGCAGGGTCCTGCTCCTCGATAGAAACAAATCCGGAGTCATCCAAATATTTCGTTGCACAATACTGAATGTTTCTCTGCGACCAAAGAAACGAAGAGATGTACTTCGCGTTAACAGCTGTAGGATTGAAACGTACCGTGAACACACGAAAATGCATGTCGGTCATTTCGGCGTCGCGAAATAAAGCTCTGACAGTGCGAAGGTCGTGATCTGGCATTGAAACTGTGAGCGAAGCTTTCGTTGTCGTCATGATTCTTGTCCAGAGAAAACATCACGGGTATGGGCCCCTTTTAACTCCTACGACGTTTATTTGCTCATCGTTGCACATTCCCTGTTCGAGCTTAACAGTTGTAAATTTTGTTTGACAGAGAAACGCTCGTCAACCAGGAAGGCACGAGTTCAATCGATACGAGACACGAGAAAGAATAGAGTGTACATGTATGGATAAAACAGATGGTTCAGCAGAATCGATCGCTATAAGGGGATTGGGCTCACAGTTCGTTGAGTAATGGAGCACGTACCTCTTAAGTTTTGATCTGCGATCTAGCAGTGCCTCAGCCAAGCGGCCTTCTTTCTGAGCACGTTTCAACTGTGCGACGATGTCACTCATCCGACTGGTGCATAAAGATATCTAGACCCACCTCTTTCTTATCTTCCGTCGACGTGATGGACCGCCCTGCGCCCCATGCCTGGTGCAGTCGACTAGATGCAGCCACGTTTTGGTGTCTTCTCCAGAAAGTCACCAAAGGACTCACTTGACACTCGCCTCATCGATGACGGTCATCTCCGACCCGGCCTCCCGTTTTTTCTTCTCCTCGTGAACCTCTTTCTTGTACTTGCTTTGGATTTTTACCCAGAAGCGTTCTCTGAAGCCAACTTCCTCAGAATCACCCCGCAATTGTAGAGTACCCCCTGCGACTTCGTCCACGCTGAGATAGTTTTCATACACGTTCATAAAGGCGACCATGCCGTCGGACAAAACCACCGGGGTCCATTCCTCTTCTGGACCTCGGGCTTCCCTGTTTGCCGAGACGATCCCATGCTTGTCACAGGATAAAAACTTTCCCTCCCCAGTGCCCGTTCGGAGATTTATGGTCGGGGAGCCAGCAACACGCGTCGTGACCCATACTTGTGCGACCTCGGTTGGCTCGCGATCGAGCAACGTGGTTGATTCGGAAGTTCCCTCCTTGTCAAGAGGGTGCAAGATAATCTTGTTCCGCGTCGAGTCGAAATTCACGGAGATAGGAGAGGAATCCGAGGGATGCGTGAGGAACGTGGGGCCCCGTATTTCTGCAGGAGATTCCGGAAAGACCCACGTGTCGGGGGCCTCCTCTTCCTCGACGCGCCTTTGTTTGCTGGAGCTACCCTCATCATCGTCTCTCTTGCGCTTCTTCCTTGCCTTCTCCCCTTTGAACTTTAGTTTGGTCGGGCGTACCTTGTCGGCAGACATTCTGCCACTCATATGACTTGTTTCCAGTTCAACGCGGGCAGTAGCCGGGAGCAATTGCGCGGCCCGGCAAATTCCGAGGTCCAAACTTTGGACCAAACAACTTGTTCCACTCATCCACCGTACGAGCCCGCCGTCATCGTCACCAACGTCCTCAAGATCAAGATGAAGTACAACCCTGGTCAGTTCGCCCTTTATATTTCCATCACGTACACCTTCTTTGTGTACGAAAATGCCGACCCTTGTCGAATAATACGTTGGATGGCATGGGCATAGCCCAGATGGACCGACAGGTTCCTTCGAGTAGTAGTATACACATGTACTCATCGACACTTTCAGATGTTTCTTCCTCGCGGCGCAAGTCCCGTAAGGCGCACTTCAGTGCTCCTTCGTCTATCCGCCGCAAAATCATGTCTTCACCCCTCTCGAAGGAACTACGGGGGAAGCACAACGTATGTAGACATCGGGAACAGTTTCCTTCCCAATTTTCACCGAGATCCGTGTGTGCAGACACGGTCACTGCCAATCCGTAAGGACGACGAGGTCAGAATTGTGCGCGGGAAATACAAGGGCCGGGAAGGAAAGGTCACGCAAGTGTACCGCAAGAAGTGGGTCATTTACGTCGATCGTGTACAACGCGACAAATCGAATGGCGCGACGGCCCCAATTGGTATCCACCCCTCCAAGGTTGTTATCGTCAACATCAAGCTCGACAAAGACAGGTTTATCGATCTAGACGTGCTGCCCATGGCTCTATTATCTGAGATTTTTTTCCACAGACGAGCAATCTTGGACCGCAAGGACAGGAAGAAAGCCCCCAAAGACGACGTGGAGATGGTTGACGTATGTCATCAAGCTTCATTCAACTGCCATTTAACTTACTTTCTGCAAGTAAACCGCCTGCGTGTTGTTTTTCCTGCTGCACCTCATAAAACTACTACCATGTATCTATGCGACACTCCGCACATGATATGCCCCATGACCACGGATTTTACCAACGTGAATCACCGAAGGAGTTGGCATTATATGGTACAGTAAACACTCGATATGCACTGCATTGCAAGGCACGAGGTATAAGAAATATGCATGGCCCCAAGCGCTGTTCGATGGGTCAGAAAATCACATCTTCGTCCTTGGTGCTCAGCAAGTCTACAGTAGCCTCCTCCACCTCCACCCCCGGTTCTGCCACCTTAGTATCGTCAACCACATCCTGCTCAACTGTGTCCTCCTGATGTGCCGCTTCGATGCTCTCCTGAACTGCGACACTCTCCAGCTCCGTCACTGCTGCTGTGTTGTCGGGCTCGGTCTCATTGGTCTTGGCCGACTCCACGGGCTTCTTTCCACTACCTGTTGTGGTCTGTTTTGCTGCTACTGCTGCTGCGATTGCTGCCAGCCTCTTTTTCTTTCCTTGCACCTTCTTTAATCTATTGGCTAGTGAGCGGTCCAGTTCCACTAGACGCACTATAAACTAAAGCTCGCCTGAAGAATTCCTCGCGATCCATTTCATCTAATTCACTTAAGATGTATTTGATCGTGTTATCAAGTCTTGGAATGATAACGTGTTCGATAGCGTTCACGCGGCGGTTCGTAGCCCGAATGACTTCGTCGAGGATCATGAATGCGGTCTGGAGGGACGCAAGTTCCACGAGCGTCTCGAGGGCCTTGGCGTAAACTTCTTTAGCCCGTAGTACCTGCTGTCCTCCACGTCCGAGGCCCGTAAGGTTGAAATCTGACGAGAAGTGGGAAAGAATAGAGGAATTGAATGAACTTTTAATTAGGGAGTAACTGAGGGAAGGCACACCTGAGCCAGAGACACGATCGACCTCGAAGGCTGGCAAGAGCACGCCAGAAACGTTCTCCTGCGTTGCTTTGACGCGGAACGTCGCCAGCTTTGCTTGCTCTTGCACGAGGTAGGCGATGTCGCCCGTCGCGTACGTGACCTCGGCCATCGAGAGCGACGCAAGCTGCATCACTCGTCCCATCTTTCGCTTCGCCTGCGAATGCATCAGTCGTGAAGGGTTGCGCGGGTGTACTATGCTTGACGTACCTCATCCACTTTCCTGAGGATCGCTCTGAATCGCGTAGTGAGGGCATCACGTTTTTTCGCAAGCAAGGAGTGGCCCGTCTCGGCACCTTTGAGACGAAGTTTCATGTTCGTCAATGCCATCCGTGTGGCGAAGACGTTCTCGCGAGGCCCTGCACCGGACATGCTTGCTGAAGATTGCTCTTAGAGGACGACGGCGGGGGCTAGAGGACACTAAATCAATCTAAGCTTCGTGGCTGAGTGTGTTGATGTGTAAGTTTGCTAAAGTAAACATCGCCGGGGTAGCTCAGCTGGGAGAGCAACAGACTGAAGTTCTGGAGGTCCCGTGTTCAATCCACGGTCCTGGCATTTATTTTTGCCACCTCTCTTACCACGTTTAGATTGTGCGCACGAGCATCGTGAAAAGCAGTTGTTACTCTTAGTCTCATTATCTAGCTTGTACGTAGTCATCGATCTTCAACAGCAGGCAAACTGTCTCTGTCGCCAACTCAATCGCGCTAGTGGACACAAGCAAAGGCTGCACCACATCCTCCTCTAGAATGTTGGAGATCAAGCCCTGAGCTAATTATCAGTAGCTGTCCTTCAGTGATAGTAAACCTCAGCTCACCGTCCGAACGTTGATTCCTGCATTGCGATCTCCGAGAGCATGTCGATTGCGCAGTTCAGTGACAATCGCAATGGGATTTAGACCTGCGTTTTCCGCGAGGGTGGTGGGGATGACCTCTAATGCGTCCGCATATGCTTGGAAGCAGTACGCTTCCATGCCCTTCAACGACTGGGCGTACTGGGAAAGGAGGCGGGAAACATGAATTTCGGGTGAGCCACCACCACAAACGAGTGCACTAGGGTAAAATAGAAATATACGTCACGTCGAACAGAAATTAAGTGGCCATACCGCTTCTTTACAATGCAACGGACGACGCAGAGTGCATCGTGCAGACTACGCTCGCATTCCTCAACGATGAGGTTGTTGGCGCCCATCGCGAGAATGCTGACGGTGCGACCCCTGTTCTTGACGCCGGTAATTTTGACGACCTTTGCTCCAGCTTGTGAAGTCTCCTCAACTAGATCAGCATATCCAAGCTTGTCTTCTGTAAACGCTTCGATATCTGCAATCGGCTTGCATCCCAGGCTCTTTGAAAGGAAGTCGATCTCGTCACGTTCTACGTCCTTGACAGCCAAAATGTTGAGACGCTTGAGGAAGCTGAGCGAGGTGTCATCGACGGCATCCCGCAGGATAGATTTTTGAATGAGAAGGACATTGCAGTTCGCTTTTTTAATCTTCTTGCAAATATTGAGCAGGTATTGACGGCCTTCTTTGATGACCTTGTCCATTTGGCGGTAGTCATTAATGACGACGGTGTTGTCCATCTGTGGTTTTCGTACAGTGAATGGCACAGACCCGAAAGTACGAGACTTACATCAGGTTTTGGTGCGCTAAGCTGAAATTGAATTATACCGATCTTAGCTTTCTCCATGCGGGATGGACCGCCAGCAGAGACAATGACGTTTTGGTTCAAGACGACCCCATCCACGAGCTCAGTATCCTCGATCGTACCACCGACTTTCTTCACTATTCTGACGTCCCTGAGATCCACACTTGAAGACTGGGGTGTCGCGAGGCGGGTGACAGCGGCAACAGCGATAGGCGCAAGAGTTGAAGAGTATTGAGAAACGATCTGTACGCAAATGATCAGACCCCGACATATAGTTTAGGGGTGATACAGACCTTGGAGTTTAACGACGTGCTGGCTGCGCGAAGTAAGCTAGCCTTATCGTTCAAGTCGACTGGAATTGATACTTCAGTCAAGTACTCCACGGCTTTAACAGATGCTTTGAGAAAAGATTCCGCGACGATTGTTGGGTGGATTCCCTTTGTAAGCAGCTTTTCTGCTGCGCCAAGAAGGCTGCCTGCTAGCACAACAACTGAAGTGGTACCATCGCCTGCCTCTACATCCTGAGCAGCAGACAAATCAACGAGCTGTATGGACAGTAAACCATCGACTCAAAGTATTGGACGCGTGAAGCTACCATCTTTGCAGCCGGGTGTAATGCTTGAATACTCCGCAAGATTGTCGCACCGTCGTTGGTGATAATCACTTCACCTTTAGCAGTTTGGATCTGGGATTTCAATTAGCATCTTTGAGACGCTTTGGTGAGAGATCGGTAAGTCGATACCATCTTGTCCATTCCTCTTGGTCCGAGTGATGTTCGAACAGCATCGCTGATGGCTGTTCATAATCGTAAGCTGACAAGCACGGGCTGGCACCGCAAACATACCTTTGGCGGCTACCATGTTTGACATGCGGAGCTCCATAGGCTTGCCCTGTGTACGCGTTCTATAGGGCTCGAAACCGAGTTGAGAGCCGTGCAACCTACCTTGTCTTTGAACGCTGCATTGGAGCCAGAACGTGCAGCTAGTGTGGGTGCCGCTGATGCAGCTTTTGTGGCCATTTTTCTGGATTAAAATGAGATCGGACGTGACGGATGCGCTATCGAAGACGTGGAGGAAGCTGAAGTAGTGTCAGGCAAGTAATCGACGCGTTTCTGTACCTTCTCGATTTGGATGCACGGCCTTTCCCGTAAAAGGAGCAGTTGCGTAGACCTTGAACACCAGATCCACCTTGTTCTCTAACCATATTCTTCATGGACTTCGTGAGTGTTCTCTTCCAGTGTGTATTATTTCACTGACAGGTTCTCTAGTTTGGCAATCAGAATGGTCTTGGTGGCCCAGGAGGGCTATTTGCCCAGCTTGCACAGTAGGTCCTCGTCATGTATTCTTGGTTGGACCTCACCCTGGGTCACCGTAGAGGATTCGGCGGTCCGGTTGGCCCTCGGCTCGGCCGTGCTCCAGCCAGGTCATACGACGAGTATCTCAAGGCTTACAGTGTAGCCATGCTTCCTGGTAGGGAGAGGGAGAATCTATCCTACGGTGGAAAGAGTGTGTCTGCTGGATCATGTCTGTCCGTTTATCCATTTTTGACTCCAATGACCAGTTGTCATGCCACCTTCTGCACTCGCCCATCTCACGGGCTTGGACCTCGAGTCACCATGGATGTTTCAGCTTCGTAATCCTTCGAATCCTGCAGCATCAACACATGCTGGTGTCTTGGAGTTCATCGCAGAAGAGGGCGTTGTACATCTCCCATATTGGATGATGAAGACTCTACGACTCGAGGAAGGCGATCCTATCCGAATTACGGGCACGGAACTCCCAAAGGGCAAGTTCATAAAGCTACAACCCCAAACCGTCCACTTCCTCGAGATCTCTGATCCCAAGGCCGTGTATGTCCAGCTTTTTGCCATTGTTTGTCTGCTCACAGCTAACGTGCGCACAGTCTGGAACAGGCACTCCGTAACTTCTCCGCCCTCACGCAAGGAGATATTGTTGAAATATACTACAACTCGATGATATTCGGTTTCCTTGTGATGGAAGCCACGCCAGGAGAGGCGGGCATATCTGTTCTTGACACCGATCTCGAAGTCGATTTCGCTCCTCCGGTCGGCTATGTAGAACCCGAGCGACCCAAAGCGCCGCCCCCGGCAACAATGGCGTCAAAACTCAAGATCGATCTCAACTCATCATCTCCTGGGTCATCACGGCCGTCGTCGGCGCTTGCAGGTGGATTCGTCGCAGGCGGAGCCCCCACTGTGAGTAAGGGTGGTGATCACTGGGAAAGTTTTAAGGGAAAGGGTGAAACCCTAGCGGGGCGGAAGACGAGGGGAAAGGGAATTAGTCATCGTGGCGTGGAGGAAGTTTCTGATGGCAGCAAAATCATACGCACAGAGTTCGTCCACCTGTTTTCAGTGCCGTACACCCCTGAATTCCTTTTCTCGCAGTAAGCAGAAAGTGGTCACGAGCGACATGGTGGAATCTGAAGTCAAGGTACCGGCAGCATTGAACCTTCCATTTGGAAAGCTATTTTTCGGTTTCAACGTCGTCCCATATACACCTCCGGAACCCAGGCAATCCACTTCTTCCAGCCCTTCGAGTGCTCCGGTACGTACTGTGCTTTACCATGTCTGCTCTAGCTTACGTGGCCTTCCCAGGCAACATTCACCGGTTCCGGAAATACTCTCAATGGTCGGACCCCTCAAACGAGGTCAGCTAAAGGGAAAGAAAAGGAGGCTTCTTCATCGCAGGCGCAAGCTAATCAGAAATTATGGGGTTCCGGGCAAACCCTCGGTTTTCGTGCGCCGACCGCGCCGCATGTTCCTCCCAGCTTCCGGGGCCGTTCACTTGGAGCCACAGGTGCCAGCGCCACGTCTCTGCCGTCCAGGTCGCAACCCAACCAACGGAGCCCGACGCCAGACTGGGGTGTAGATGAGGACGATATTATTGAGATCGATAGTGATTGAACATTGTCGGGCACGGACGGGATGCGTGTATAACATGTTTTAGAGATAAGTTCATGCAGGTGTGATCACAGGTGCAACGGAAGCGAATCGGTATGTACGATTACCGAAGGTCTTGGCGTCAGCTGCTGGACGGTCAAATGGCTTAAAGCATGACCACACCCACACCTCTGCCGGCCTGCACGCCGCCAACAGCCGTAGCACCTGCCAATGCTGCTGTTCTCCAGTTGTACAGGTAGAAGTTGAGTAAACCGTCCCCATGATCGAACTCGAATCCGCGTGAGACCAAGCAGAAAAGCAATCCCACCGCCGACACTTACCTTGAGGTCCTCAAGGAAGTCCAGGTTATCCATCAGGGTGAGGGCATTGAACACGTCGAATTTCGCCCGGTTGGCAATGATCAGTGCATCCCCGATCAACTGGCCAAGCCGCTTCTTCAATTTCGATTCGGTGTCATCACCAGGCGTGAATGCAACGTCGCTTGCATAGTAGAATAGGTAACCCGCCTCGACGACGTCGTGCTTTTGGCTCTGAATCACTGTGGATGGAAGGGAGTAGAACGAGAAGAAGTCGGTCACGCGGTGCGTTTCAGGATCCTGTCCCACGTGCCCGAAATACACGGTTTGAGGTATAAGCTCTCCGGCGTGACGGACGGCACAGCTCACCTCGACAATGTACGTCCATACCACCTGCTTTGGCCGTCTGTTATTTTCTGAGGGTTGGTCTTGTTCACCCCTCCCGCTGAGGAACTGATGCCGCATTTCGTCGAGAGTCATGAGGGGGATCATGTCAAAGCGCTGCATATACCGCGCAAACAGATCTGCCACTTCAGGGACATCCCTCTCTTCTATTTCGCGCAGGCCAGGCAGTGTAGTCTTTGGATCTAATTTGTGGATGCGGATCATACGCGCAAGCGTCATGTTTCGTGGGACATAGGCAAATTTTATATCGACAAGCTTCGGCACGTTGATCGGACGATGATAGTAGCTGCACAGACGTGAGATAGTAACGCTCAACGAGGAACAAACAAGGCGCACCGGCAAGTAGCGACTGGGGTCGGAAGAAGAAGCCCGACAGTGTAGATGGCCTGCGCTATGCCACAGAGATGGACTTGCCGCGTGACTTCTTTGATGAGTACAGGTGTGAGTCGCTTGGAGCGCAATTTTTTGTGGACACAAAGGTAATTGATTTCACTCGCGCGAAAGACGCTGCATGGGATCAATAGTTGAGGTGGCCGGAAATGCACACGAATACTCACTTCTGACGAACACGAAGGGTAATCGGTACACCGGAGATAAACGCAACAAGTTTCTTGTTCGAAGAGACTCTGACGCCAACGTGCCATTCTTTATAATAACCTGGTGGTTTGAGAGCCCTACGACGGGATTAGCCGCTTGTCTTGCACTGTGATGGACCAGATAGTACCACTCAAGGAATTCGGCGCTGTACTTAAACCGGAATGCAGCTTCGTCGTCCTCGACATAGTTCAGCGACAGCAGGTCGTAGACTTCTTTAATCTGGAGCTTGGATGAATGCAGAGTTTCAGGAGACTCGTGTGGTACATACTTGTGTGGGATCGTTAAGGTCCAGAGTGGACCACTCGAAATCCTTCGGTAGTGGGTATGGCTCCTGACGAACATCTTCAATTGCCTTGGTAGGTTCGATATACCCATCTTCAGCAGGTGGTAGATCGCCTGGGTGACGATGCCTATTTAAACATGCCCATGGACCAAAGCGGGCGATTTTACTCACCCAATTGAGGTACAGGCTGCGTCGCCCAAAACTTGGGGTAGATGGTCACGCGCGAGGATAAAGTGTAAGCAAGTGGTCGACGATACCTTGTGCTCCCCGAGGGGGTTCTTTCCGCGTCCAGTCATACTGGACTTACCCTTGAGCGCATCTACAAGCCTCAACTGATTCAGTGCCTGCAGAAGAGCCTCGGCCTCTGGTGAAACTACTCCAGCAGCTTGGTCGGCCGTAGCGACATGATCTACAGCAGAGTGCAGTGTCTCGTTCTCGCGCAGCGAGTCCAGGATTTTAGCAGCTTTGGGCTTCTTCTTCTTCTTGCGTTTGGATGACGAGGGCTGTGGTGCATCCAGGGCGTGTGCTGAGTGTTCTGGCTCAGATCCAGAAGAGTGGTCTTCGTGATCGCTTTCCTGTGTCGTGTCTATTATTTCTTGTATCGGATTGGACATCCTGCAAGTGACTTGGATGCAGCTGGGTGCTCCTCGACTCACACCTCGGGCAGGAGCGACAGTCGCAGTCAAGACACCGAAGCGTGTCAAGTATCTAAGACACAGCCACATCTAAGGGTGTATCATACTATCCAATGGCCCTCCGTCTCCTCTTGACTCTCGCAGCAAGGCTGGTATCTTCAACGCAATCGTCAAGAGCTTCCTGTCGCTTAGAATCTATCATTACTGGAAGCTCGTCGGTGTCGAGTGGTACGGTTTTCCTCGTCCGTTTGGTGCTCGAGGAAAGGCTAGAGGCTGGAGTTGCTGTTGGCGTGGAACTTGGAGTAACTTCTGACGAGGTACAAGGGGACGCTGGCACTCCGTAGGAGGAGAAAAATTTCAAGTCAGCAGTGAAAAGAACCTGCTTCGTGCATGAGCTCTACGTTTTGCGCAGGTGCTGACTACGCACGGAATGTGCCCAACCAGCGTATTCGCCCCATATGTCGGCCAGCTTGCGGTCAATCTCGTCATAGAGCTTTGGGGTCATGGTAATCTTCTTCGAACTCCCGAGAGAACGAAACCCGTAGTATTTCGTAACGATTTGTTGCACATGGGTGTCCACGGGGATAACACCTCTCTATGCCACAGATCAGCATCGATCTTGCAAGACAGGTGTCCAAGGCTACCTTGTCCAAGCTTATGAGTAGGATACAGTCGGCAACTTTGCGGCCCACTCCAACAAATCTCATCAACTGTTCTCTTGCCTCAGGGGTACCCAAATCCCGCAGGGTCATCAGCCACTTCTCTGGAGCTGCAATGCTAGAGTGGATGCCCGAATCCGTTGTGGCAGCACCATGTTCTTCGACCAGCATCTTGGCCGTTCGCTGAATGAAATCCGCACGATATCCAAAACCGAGCAACCGCAGTTTCGTTGCGACTTCGGGGGCAGCAAGAGCGGTTGGGGTTGGGAAGGGATGATAAGTGGCATCTTTCGCTGTGCCATCCGGGTGAAGAACCGGAGGGTCAAGGGACAGGAGGGGCGGTGAATAGTGTTTGCAAAGGGCATGAACCATCTTTGTTATGCGCGCAATGTTGTTGTTCGAGGAGCAGATGAATCTAGGTGCGACCCGTCGTGTCGAATACTGAGGTCAGTCTTTCTGTTCACTCACGAGACGAGGTTCTCCCAAGGATCCTGTCGCAGCATGCGGATGCCAGGGAAACGGGACCGGACGTTGCGAAAGACGGAATCTCGTTCACCCCACTCGTCATACAGCCTGACGAGGTCGACATCCAACTGGAAGTAGTCTTTGAGCCAAGCCAACGTTTCCTCCTCGCGGAGATCCACTTGTGCTGGGTCGATGGGATCGCCGGGGAAGACAGAACGATAAAAGAGGGCCTCGGAGGACTGTCTCAAGCAGACGACGCGGTCCCGGAGACAAAACCGATATTCGTGTGTGGTGAGGTCACAAGTGAGGGGATAGCTCGTCCACCGGAACGACTGGCCACACTTTAAGACAGCAGACAAGGACAGTTGAGCGAATGGGAGAGGAAGACACCGGAATCCAGCTGGCGTCATGGTAGTGAATCGTAGACGTCGTATTGTCGAGTGTTTATACGACTCTGAGCCTTGTCCTCGACCACCAGCTCGATGGCGACCTTTGCCTCCCCAGCGCCCCGAAGAACCCATAGACATGCCACGCCGAGACCCTCGTCCGGGACGCCACCTCGGACGCGCAGGATCGTTGGTGCTCACCGCGTCGCGCCTGCCACCACCCCACCCCGCCCAGTAGCCGAGTCTGGCATGGAGGTGGATGAGGCACCAATGCTCGCAACACACGCTCACGCAGAAAGGACATCGAGCCAAAAAGACATGGTATTCGCGAAAACAGAGGAGCTGATGGCCTGCTTGTACGGCGCGTTGCCGGTAGAGGTCAAACAGGTTCTCCGGTCCACAGGTACGCGTCGCCACGGGTTGTGCTACATCCTCATTCCCCATGTTGGCTGTTCATAGATTTTTTGGTCGAGTCATATACGGGATGCATAGACATCACCTCGGGGTACACGCTCGTTGCGTCCGCAAAGACGTGCTTTCTCTGGTCCCATGCCACGCTCAAACCAACTTCACCAAGCCCAACGTGTTACATTCTCCCGTGTCCTCCTCCTTCCGGTTACACAAACGTTACGTCTCTTCCACCCCATCATGCTATTATTCCTTCCCGTTCGCGCTCCATCGAACCAGGTCTCATCCTCGTCTCCCCCGCCGGCGCGACGCGTTTCTGGCCCTCGATATCCTCCGGACTTTCGGGAGGAGGTACCTTCGAGGCCATATACCTCCCCCTCGAAGCCACCGAAGAAGAATACGTCTCGTGTGCTGTCCGATCCGATCTTGGTGGTCTCGGCGGGGTATCTGGCGGGACATACACATACCTGGTCGCCACATCTACTGGAAGGATATTTCAGTTAGGAATCACTTCTCAAGGCGGAAAATACACAATCACAACTCGACTTTTTGCCCCTCCAACACCATCTCCTGCTCTTTCTCTTTCTCGCCTCTTTGGGTGGTCGGCACAGCCCTCTGCAGTCAGACTGGAACCGGGTAATATCGTCGCACTCGTCTCATCCGGGAATGATATGTTTGCTTTGGTCGAAACTAGGATACAGAAGTGGTCATTGGGAACAGAAGAGTTGAAAGGCGAGACAGACATAGCTGGTGTTGTACGGGAAGCAATTGGTGGGAGTGTTGGCATAGAGGATCTCGAGGGTGTTGATCTCACTGTCGAGAGGTAGGCAGCCCTGTGAAGACATTCTGGGTCTCACTGATAACAGGATGTAGCTCTAATACGCTTGTACTCTTGGTTTCTTATGCTTCTGCAGGTGCCCAGGAGGATCCTGGTGCGATGATTGTTGACCAGTTCAGCTTTGGGCCCCGTAGGGTGTACGTCGTCGTCCGCCTGGTAGCGCATGGAGACTTATGGGGGGTCGATGGCGTCACTGTGGTGCCTTATGTTGCTGTGAGTGTTTTTTGCGCGGTAGCGTTTCCTTCAAGGCTCATTCTCTTTTTCTACTGGCTTTGCATGTAACATGTTACTAGAACGCTACTTCTCCGCCTGCGCATCCACGCTTGACCCTCCTTTCTCAGGGAGCAATCATTGCAGTGTTATTTGGCGAGGTTGTCATTTTCTGTGCTCGAGGTAGGTGCTCTTTTCTCAAACGTCTATCGGGCATCTCAATGTCTGCTCCGTTTTAGATACTCCCTATAATGACCGTCTTGTTCTTAAGTCCTCAAATGACCAATTCCTCGCGCTTTCCGCACTCCCGCAGGTCATTGTCCTTGACCACGCGGACCAGAATAACAGCATGGACACCGACGGTGCAGACGGAGCAAATAAAGTAGAGGTCTTGATGGTCACACGGGAATCGATGCTACGGATCTCGTTGGATGTAGAAAAAGTGCAAACATTCAAAGCAGAGTAAGCGGTAGCGTTTCTTCTGGATTCTCGCATATGCTGATGTGCTCCGGAATAGGTCCCTCCCCAACTTGCTTAGAGCTACTTTGATACAAGCTATTTTATATTCTCCCCTCCCTGCTAACCCTCTACAATTTATTCTCCCGCCTTCACCAGTACTCGACGGAGAAGCGCTTATGCGTGCTGCAGAGGGGATCAGTGCTGCAGTGGTGGCGAGCGGTGAGGCGTGTTTTCTCCTAGTTTGACCCTCCTGCTTTATGCCACCATGCTGGCTATTTCGTACTGACCGACCAATGTATTCCTTCAGATGCTGAAATTGTCCGGCCCAACCATGATCTTACATACCAACTGACCGCACGGAAAGAGCGGTTGAGCTGGCTCATCAGGTTTATCAATGATAATGGTGCTCTGGGCAAGGTTAGTGGGGCATCGTTTGGTTTCTCGGTCGCCCTGTCGTGCAAAAGGGAGTACCCTCATCACCAGAACGACGGAATGCCATGGCTTGATCATCGGTCGCCTGTGCTGACTCTTGTTTTCCTTCTAGATGTCCCAGAGAAGTCGTCAACGCCTAGCGACCGATGCTGAGAAACTCTACGCATGTCATCAGCTTTGGGTCAGATTGAACGAACATATCGAGTGAGTCGCCTCCTTCAGCCGTTTCTAGCGTGGCTATGTTTCTGAGTCTGAGATTACCCAGTGCTGGCGCAATCCATTCACTCATCACTGATACTATCCATGTGTTCTCTACCACTCATCCGTCATCCTGTCCAACCTCTTTGCACAATCCTACGCCTGCTTCGGTGCCCGAGCCAACGCCCACACAAGACATCACACGAGACTTTTTCAAGTATCACGTGTCAGACGTCGGGAAATTGCTGATTTTTATGGTGGACTATCTGGGCCAGCTAGAAAAGAACGGGTTTTGGAGCATTGGCGCCCTAAAAGAACTCGGTGGAGCTGTCGTGGTTTGTCAACCCTTTTTCCGCGTGACAGAGCTACGTGTCTGAGGATCGTTTTGTACTCTGCTGGTTAGGCAACGCTTCAGGCTGCACTTTCTTACCGAGCCTATAACCTTGGGGTGTATGGCGTCGAGCTTCCAATGATCAAACCGTGGACGAGTAGGCCTACTATCACTGATGCATTACTGAAGCTTGTCGATGTCGTGACGAAGGTGGCCAAGGACAGTGGGGCAAGCAGTACTGGAAAGGATGTAGTGGACATGCTACCTGAATTGGCAACGTTGTTGTTTGCATGCCTACAAGAAAGACTGGACTGGCTCGCAAGGCGAGTACCCTTCTTTCCTCCTACGTATGTTTGCTAATATATGTTCCGTTGAACCCCAGCCCGATGGCGGCTGATGATCCAAACTCGCAGAGTGTCGGAAAAGAGCTAGAAGACAACTTTGCACAACTTAGACCCGAGGTCCTGGAGACACTGCGTACGTCGCTTCTGAACAGGGTTCCCTGTCAAATCTCTCTCATGAAACATCTTTAGGCGTAACTTCGCACCTACAGCAAGCCCTCGCCCTTGCAACGACCTACGCAGACTTCCCCTCCCTTGCGTCGCTCCTCCTCCGCCCTACACCGTACCCTCCTTCCGCGAACCCTCAGGAGCCCCTCATACAAAAATACCTCGCCAGCTACGGTGACGTGTTCGGTAACGAAGTCGTGCGGTGGTGTATCGCGCAAGGCGAAGCTCGTGTCGTCTTCGCTAACGAAAGTGTGTGGAGCCCCGTCATGGACAGGCTATTTGCCAAGGACATGAAAGGCAAGGGCCGAGAGGGCGAAGATCGGGCCACGCGGCCAGAGTTCAGTGCCATTGCCTGGATCAACGACATGGGGCGGGACAGATTTGGAGACGCAAGCGGGAGACTGTTGGAAGAAGCAGCGGGAGCAAATAATCTTGGAGTGAAACATGTGCGTGTTGTCCCCGAGAACTCCCCTCAGTCGTGTGCTGACTTCATTCTTTTCGGTATGTCAGTTCATGCTCTCTCTCGGAAAACTTTCTCAGCTTGCAAACATGCAAGAAGGTGGCACGCCGGACGAGAAGATGCTCGATGGTGCGCTACCATTTCATTTTGAAGATGTCGATTCCTGTATCTATTGACTCTCATGGCAGCGTTTCACGATAATCTGGATTTTGTTGCCGTCCAGGAAAAGCTTCTCGCGGATTTCCAAGGCGTCATAAACTCTATGCGTGGTAAACAAAAGAACAGCCTGGACTCGCAAGTGGACGCTGTTCTGTCCGCGAAAGCGAAGAAGCTCAAGGAAAGCGAACGGAAAGGTCTCACTGCGGTGCGTGTATGAACCTGACGTCACCCATAGTACTCATCCGAGCCATGGACACGTACAGATGCTCAGAAACCATGTAAGAGACATCTTGCAGGGCAAAGTGCTGAACGTCGAGGGAATGGTGGACGTACTGACGCTGAAAGACAATGCGGATAGCATAGACGACTATGCAACCGCATTGCATCTGCTCACGAGGGCCGAAGTAAATTTCCCCTTGCTCAAGCGTGCGTGTAATGCTAAATATGTTATTCAGGAGACTCCAGATGTTCGACGACTGTCATCATTCAGAAGGGCTTGGTGTCGGGTGTACTACCATGACGAGTACGTCTTCCATACTCTTGACATACCTCTAATACTCGTATGTATTCAAAAACCCTGCTTTACAGTTGGGACGCTATTCGCCAGACAGCCAACGTCACCGATGCTCAACTAAAAGCCCGCTTCCGCGCGACCGCATTGTATCATACTCTCACTCTCATCCTACCAACAATTGCCTCAACCTCTCCAAATGATTCATTACCAGAAGGCTTCGACCTTGACTCCGTACAATGTCTACCTGTCCCTCTGATGCCGGAGACGTCCTCACGGTTCCCTGGCACGCCAACCGAGACAGTGGGTGAGTTGGCAAGAGACTTCAGGGCTGAGAGTTCGATGGTGGAGAGGATGAAATTGGAAGATGTTTATTTCAGAGTGAGGGAGCTGGCTGTGGAGGAGCTTGGATACGAAATGCGGTGACCCCTGCACTGGGACCCATCACCTCGAAACCTGACAATGTTGCGACGAGTCTTTTTCTTTTGTCTATACATCGGGCACCGTTATAGAATGCGTTGCTTGAAGCGCTGGTACTCTACACGAGCGGCGAGGAGGATGGTGTCCCAATTACGTTTTCGCCATTCGTCCGAGTATTCATCCTGCCTCGCTTTTTCCTGCATCACCCATTTCTTGTAAAATTCTGAAAGTGCGTTTTCACGCGTTTCAGGCGAGGCAGACACGGGAAGGGACGCCAAGATGGACTGCCGGGCTGCTTCGAATCTGGTGTTGCTCTGGCGTCACCTGTGAGTGAACGAGCGAGATCGGACGAGAGCGACGACTTACGTCTGTCCAGTAATTATGATTGAACGCGTCGAGTTGTTCGCGGGCGAGCTTGAACTGCAGCTCTAGGGTGTGATCGTGTGGGACGTCCGCGAACTCGTGGAGAGAGTAGGGGTGACCGAGGTGCTGTCCCTGGGGGTGCGATGCAGGCGGGGCGGGGGCGTCGGTGTAGATGATGGGGCGCAGGTTGGAGATGGGGTCGTTGGGTCCGACCAGGTGTCGACGCGGGCGAGAGATGTGCAGCGAACGAGACAGGGTACGAAGGCGTCCGCGCATCGTCGAGAACGAAGACGCGTGAGTATGAAACGCGCCACGCTGAAACGTTGGCACGGTCAGCATCTGATACCTCACACATGTGCTTGATACAGCCGTCGTGTTCCGTGCTGCGTGCTCCCCTTTAAAACTCACCCGGACTCCCATGGACCCACTCGACTGACGATGCGGCGACTCTCTGCGTTTGTTTTCCATGCGACTGCGGCGGGCATCATGGCATGGGGATGGTTCAGTCCCCTCAGACTGACTGCAGGCGCGGTGATAAGAACTCAAAAAGGTGGCCGATTCCAGTTTCTGACGAACCATGGGTATCGTAGTTTGTTGTACTAGACCGCGTGCCATGCAGAGCTAACTCGTTGCTTGCGGATTCCTTCATAGGCTCCTCTTTGCGTGGTCGTACATGATCGTCAGCTTAGTCTATGACGTGCTCCCGTCCGTGGCGGGTGAGCATCGTTCAGGCAGCGGAACCTTTCCATGAACTGACCGGCCAACATAGTCGTTCGCCACCTCAAGAAAACACTTTTGATGATGTCAATGCCGGTAGGGATCGCACTAGTCTCCCTCCCTACAGCTGAACCCGTACCCCCGCGTAGATGGCATTCGTGATCTCAAGCGTCTACTGGCCCTTGATGTTCTTCCTCCCACACCTTATCATGCCCCCTACAGGCAGGCTTCCACTTATGATCGACCTGGCCTTGCATGCCTGGCCTTTGATCACCCTCTTGATCGACTTTTTCGTCTTTGAATCCAAATTTCCAAAGTCATACCTCCGCAAGCAGGCGCCAGTAGCCCTCCTTTTCTTTTCCATCTGGTACGCTACATTCGTAGAGTATTGCGCCTCGTTTAATGGATCCTGTGAGTTTCTTGTCGGTCTTCAGGTTCAGCACCCTTGGATTCTGACGGTTTCGTTCGGCACGACGATGTCTTAGTCCCATACCCGTTCTTGACACGTAGTCCATTCCCGGTCCGTGTCTTGATCTATATCGCCACTGCCGGAATAGCCCTGGGTTGTCTTAGGACGCTCAATGCATTGCATGCTAGATGATCAACACTGCTCAATACCACAATCTTACTACTACTCACAAACGCAAAACTTGGACTGTTTCACGACTCGTCTATTTAAGTCATTTGCTTTGTACCTGGGAAGGCCTGTGCCCTATGACTTGGCGCTCTCACAACAACAGCAAAAAATCGTGTTGGCCATTAGTGTAAAAGAACGAAGACCACACGAAATGCACAATTCAAAGACTAGGGTATTCCAGTAGTCAGGGCAGCATTTTCCCAAGTTCCAGTGAGAGCCTCTTAGAGGAAATCTCTAGATCTATACAATGAAGGCGCAACGGTTCGAGTGAACCCAATGGCATATATTCCCCTTCATCTTATTTATTTGGTACTTGCCGTGAGCCGAAAGACCTGGGTGGACCTCCTTTCTGCCTTCTGGCAATCAATCGTATATTGGAGGGGGAACTAGTTTGGATGCTATCATAAATCGTTCGTTCTTTGCAGGGGTTCGGCGCCGGCGGCCACAGCAAGCGCCCGGGACAGTCATTATGGCTGACAGGGCTGACAAGTATTTCATTCGGTTTAAACGTACACGCAACATTTTCGTCTGTGGCCTTGACGAGGCTGCAAAGGGACTCAGAGTAACCATCTTTCACTAATTCATTGCGTTCTGTTCTCCACTTGTCTTCCTCTGTCCAGACTATATTCCGTGAAGCTATCCCAGGAATAGATCGACCATGCGACGACCCTCGGCCTTTGTCTTGCATGCAGTTGCAGCGGGTGTTATGGCGTGGGGGTGGCTCAGTCTCCTCGAAAACGCTATAATAGCACCGCTGATGGCCGGGAAGGGCGGTCAGGTGCGGTTTCTGACGAACCAGGGGTAAGCATGTTTCAAAACGCCCATGCCAAGCTACTAATTCTAGGTGGGGCGTTCGTCCCGAATCCGGACAGATTGTTCATCTCATGGACATGCATGGCCTGCAGTCTGTTCAACGACATGTTCCCGTCCGTGAAGTGTAAGTCCTCGAGCCTCTACTCGCTGTACCGAATCGCGGCGCCCGGACGACGCTGATGAGACGAGATCATGCAGTCATTCGTCATGTCAAAAGAACGCTCTTGATGATGTCCTTGCCGGTAAGACACATCCTTCGTGCCGTGCCCTCGGCGAGTCAGTCACACCCAGCTAACCTTTGTACCTCACACAGCTGGAATTCGTCATCGCGAGCATTTACTGGTCCCTTCTTATATTCTTCCCGCACCTCATCCTACCTCCATCTGCCATATCAGGGACTGCACCTGGCGCCATGCCGTGGCCCCAAGGTCTCCCGCTCTCGACCGATCTCGCACTGCACGCCTTGCCTCTGTTCACGCTCCTGATCGACTTTTTCGCGTTCGAACCCAGGTTTTCAAAGACACACGTTAACAAGGCAGCCCCAGTATCTATCGTCGTCTTCTGCATCTGGTACGCTTCCTTTTCAGAGTATTGCGCCTCGTTCAATGGGTCCTGTAAGTCTCCCTGTCATCCATGGCTTGGCGTTATTGCAGACGCTGACGCCGAGTTTCCGAATTGTCTGCACGGCGACCATCTAGTCCCATACCCATTCCTGACGCACAGCCCGTTCCCGGTGCGCGTCTTGATTTATGCCTCCGCTGCTGGGATAGCCTTGGGATGTTTCAGGACGCTCAACTCCCTGCATGCCTGAATGACAACACGTCGCGCAATCTCTCTCACGCGCAGGATTCGGGCCGTACACTATATACAGAGAGTACTGCAGTTGTTCTAGAGGCGCCTAGGCGCACGTCGGACTCTTCTTTGGCTACGTAACCCTGTCGATAGTTCAGACCGTTCTAGACATATTTTGGTGCCGCCATCCCCCTGAGCGTCAAGGCTCCTCTTTCTCAGTCAAACGTTTCTGGCGATGTATCAGTGCAACTTGCATCATGGTTAGTGACGCACACCCGACGAGGGCGATAAGCTAGTATCAGACCACGTCAGCGAATGGCCCTCTGCCAGGACGGACCGACGAGATCGTACCCCACTAAAGAGCGCAGGCTGCCACCACTTGTACTGTGACGTGAGCAAGGCACCGGATACCGGCCCGCCTTTGAACAGGGAGGGTAGTGAGCGATCCGATGACTCAACTTCGCACGAAGACGCACCGAGGAGACTACCGATTCCGAGGATCGTCATGCCGATTCCCATGCGAGCACTAGATGACTCGTGAGCCTTCACACGGAAACGACGGGTACACGCGCACCCGAGTTCCGAGAGATCGCTGGTGAGGAGGGCCAAGAGGGGTGACAGCAACGCGATATCTGCTCGTACTGGTGTTCAGCTCGCTCAGCAAAGTGAGGGGGGAAAGGCGACTGACACATGCCTGCGAAGTAGCCATAGATCGATCCGAGGACTACGACCGATTGGATACTGCTCAGACCGATCATGCCGAGGATGAAGATGCCGCACGCGCCGGTCGATATGATCATGAGCCTTGGCACGCCGACGAGGGGTGCGATGAAT
Organism: Nevesoporus exiguus; assembly: GCA_038089155.1. NCBI lineage: Eukaryota > Fungi > Basidiomycota > Agaricomycetes > Boletales > Boletaceae > Nevesoporus > Nevesoporus exiguus. Next base: position 21,845 of record JBBPKI010000068.1, read on the forward strand.
CCGGTAGAAAGTCGGCCTAGCAGGCTTCCCCCATTCATAATTACCAGCTAGATGAGTTGGGAGATCGAGATCGGTCAGCACCAGACGATAAAGATGCAGCAAAGGTCCCGTACAGAGTAGAACGAGAACGTTTCCGAATTCCCATGCAGGATGGAATCCAATTGCAAGTAAAAGATCGGGAAATAGAATCCGGTGGTGAAGAACAACAATCTAGTGTATGGCAGGAACGCTAGTGGAGTGTGACCACGGGACGGGGGATAGGCACTTACCCGATGCACATCGTGATAAACGGTATATCGTGGGCGATACTTTTTCCGACAGACAGATATTTCGTAGGACTTTTAGGTGGCTCCAGCCGCGTGCGTATAAGCATGCAGGCGGTGAGAAGCAGCACGCTGACGAACGCAGCGCTTATCCGCACGCCGTTGGCAAAACCGACGCTGTGGTTAAACAAGTTATTCAACATAATTGGATGGATAACAGATCCGAGCGAGGATCCAGCCGCCACAAGGCTCATCGCAAGCGTGCGACGTCGATGGAAGTAGTGAGAGACCACTGCCATGGAAGGGATGTACAGAATCCCCTGAGCTATTCCGACGCCTACTCCTTGTGCGAGAAGGATCTGACATCTGAACTCGGCGGACGGTTCGTGCAATGCGTCAGCAGTAGAGGGACGGACCTGATAGTATTGACCCGGTTTGGTGAGCGAGAGCATGAACAAGGTAAGTGATTGCAGTATCGACCCCCCGATTAACAGGTAGTAGCTCGATTGGTACGGTCAGCATCAAGCATCGCAAAACGCCCGAGATAGCTTGAACATACAAGTAACCCCGATCATAGAGTGCACCAGAAACAAGACCAAAGCTAGTCGCAAGAAATGCATTGATGCTTCCTATCCATCTGTCAAGCAAGCCTCGAGTTCCGCATACAACAAAGCCCTCGATGAGACCTACGATATTGCAGACGACGATTCGTCGGTCAGATAATGACGGGTATAAAAGTCTGCGACTGTGAATACGAAACCACGAGGAAGTCCATAGGAGCGTCCACACCTTGATAAACGCCAAACGACGACGAGTACCTTTTATTTTTATTTTTTGAGTGAGTGCGCGTCACTTTGTGAAGGTAGAACGGTAACACTTACCCGAAACCACAGAACTGGACCAACGCCCTGTTACGATTAAACCAAACGTGTCACTCAGGTGGGGGAAAGATGACACCTTAGAGCCTTACCCTCCGATGACCATGCACCATGCCGCAGTGCCGCCTTCGGGAAACTGGGGGCACTCTGTAGCAGTCTTGTCCAAGTCCTCTTTCTCATCCGAAACCCTGCGCTGTGGGATTTCTGTCACGGTCTGAATCGACGATACGCTCCTGGGCATCCTGTACGCTAAGACGAGAAAGCGGGGGCTCGTGTGGAAGCGTCACCAATTCGCCGCCGATAAAAAAGCATAAAATACCGCGCTGATTCATTGCGCGCTCAGGGGTCTCAGACTGGTAGGGTTCAGCGTTTAGATTACGTCGCGATTTGGATGGTAAGACTGGCTGACAGTGTACGGGGAAAGGATGAGCCATTGAGTTATTGCAATGACCCTCGGCGCATCCAAGCAACTGGCCTCATATAGGCGGTAACGGAGATAAACGTCAGAGCCTGTCACGGAGCGAGTATTTTCCCCATCCGTCTTCAACCGGCGGCCGTTGTGGCCCACCAGCTGAAGCCTTCTACAGAGAACACGTAGTGTCAGTGCATCTGCAGAGGTATGGCGGGAATCATACATCACCTTGCGATTGGGACTAGCAGGCCGAGGTCGAGACGAGCTAGTAGATAGACTATACGCCGGACCGTTGGACGAGGATCGTTTTCGGCGACATAACTCTGCATCACTCTTGACCCGGTTTCCACAAGTGTTGCGTCAGAGGTCAGGTGTAATTCATTTCCACTCGCAAGGCTAGATAATCGTCAGGGCCAGGGGCAAGTCAAAGGCACGATACGTAAATCCTTTATATAAATGCATCACCGCCGTCTTACCTCTCTCGTTAGTTTTGTTACGCGCAGTGAACAAGGAGTACGTCGAGGGCACAGCACGTAAGTTGCTCGCGATCGGTACACCACACCTGTCTTATCTCTCTCGTTACAGCCTCTTTATGTGCAGTGAGCGAGAAGAATGTAACTAACTTTGGGAACTCCATCTCAGTGGGTCAAATAGCAAGCAGTGGATTTCGTGATGACCAATGATTCCTTTCTAGCATCGAAGCGAACTTATGGGACAAAGGAGTATTCACAGTCATTATATTATGCGAAGACGTGGATTATGCACACCCACGGGTGTCAGACGTAAAAGACCAGTTCGAACTGAATAGACGAACGCATTGGCTCTCAGGTTCTACCGACAGGGGAGGAGTCCATTACATCTTGATAGATCGTGTGATGACGGGTCCGAACAAGGACCGTGAAATACCCGACCGTAAATTCTGCTCGTAAAGTAACATCTGTCAGCAGTCACAGTCGTGAGAAAAGGCGATACATACATGATTCTGTGTTTTGGGGTATAGGCTTGGACTCCGATGCTGGACGATGGTCGAGATCGTCCTCCCGACGCGTGGAGACGAGAGTCAGCGTGCGATCGAACCCGTGATTAGACTGTCGGAGGGCCACTGGCTCAGAACCGCAACCATAGGGAGAAGGCAAACCACACACGAGATCTCTCCACGTCTCTTCTTCGTCATTCTCGGTTTGCAACTGATATATCTGCATAAACCCTTTGAAACTAAGAAAAATTAAGTGCAACGAACGCCGTCCGTGCATGCTCTGCGCAGAGCAGGACGTGAACGTACGTGAGACCCCCATCATCGGTCACATCGAGGAACTCGACGAGCTCGTCCTTGGTCTCCTGGGAGAACGGCGCGCCATTCGTGTCGCGTGCCCACGCGTCCAGACCTTTCGCTGTGAGATACGCCCCTTCCGGTGGCACGAGTAGCAAACGACCATGCGCCTTGCGCACCGCCGCAGGCGGGGCTGGCGTGCAATATTTCGTAAAGATGTGCTTGAGACACGCCTCGAGCTAGACCTCGGCGTCAAGCGCACCGTCACACAAACGACATCAGAGCGATCCGCGCACCTTTTGGGATATCGCGCCGTCGTCGTCGAGGAGTTGGGCGTCGGGCTGTGTGTTGCGTCTGCCTTGGCGAGAGGAGGGTTCGGGAGTGCCAGGGCGGGGGGACTGTACGCGCGCGTGGACGTCGTTGCCCGCGTGTGTGGTGGAGGACATCATGAAGGGCATTGTTCGGCGCCGATCACTCGTGATCGAGGAGCGGGCGTCTCCCCTCGCGCGCGTCGTCCGAGACGGTGCGCACCACTGTCCGGCGGTCACGTGGCTGTCAAGGCATACGTGCTTTCCTAATCAGGTAACATAGCCCATTTCGTTCTTGCCAATGGCCGCCAACGCGAGGTCGGAACCCCTCTCCATCGAGACGTTGCTGCAAAAACAAAAGGCGGAGAGGGAGGCCGCCGCAAAGGTGTGTTGTTGTGGGCCATTTTATGAGGTCTTCTCACCGGGTTCTGTTTGTAGCCCAAGTTTCTCTCCAAGGAAGAACGTGCTCAGATCGCGATTGCTAAACGGGCTGCTGAGCTCAAGGAACAGCGGGAGCGCGAAGAGAAAGCAAAGCAAGACAGAGACGCGCTCGAGCGGGATGCAGAAACGGTCCGTCAACGGGAGAGAGAAAGGGAACGTGCGGGACGATATGGAAGCACGAGTCGTCGTAAGCGCCGCTCCAGCACGGCTCATCACAAAAGTATTGATTGTCTGGCACAGAAGACGACAAGGAGAGATATGGTCATCCGGAAAAAGACAGCCGTCATGGAAGACGAGACGGGAGAGGCAAGGGCAATCAGCAGGACGACCGTCGTGCTTCGCAGACTGCCCCACCGCCTCGGGGTGGCTTTGCGAACGTCCCGACTGGCCCACGCGCAGATCGTGTCAAGTCTTCCAATGCTCCGTCGTCGAGCGCGACTCCTACCTCCACTCCTGCTTCATCTACACCCTCCGGCAACGGCACTCTTCCCGAATCTGCTACGCCGCATGTTCCCCCCATGACAGAAAACGACCTCTCGGCCTTGCGGGATCGATATCTCGGGGTCACGAATAAGAAGCGAAAGATACGCAAGATGAATGATAGAAAGTTTGTGTTTGACTGGGCAGAAGAAGAGGACACGTTTGCCTCCGATTCACCTATTGCTCTAGGCGCCAACAGGCAGGGCGCCCAAGTGATGTTTGGTCGTGGCCGAGTAGGCGGGATGGATGATGGTGGGGCGAGCTACAGTGCAGCCAGCGCAGAAGCGAATCTCGCAGATCCCATGGAGAGGAGGAGGGCGGTAAAGAGTGGTATTGACGAGCGGCATTGGTCGGAAAAACCGCTCTTGGAGATGAAGGAGCGAGATTGGCGAATATTCAGAGAGGATTTCAGTATCGCAGCACGGGGTGAGCATTTCTCGTACCATTCAGTCCTCGTCTTCTCATCCTTCCTCTCCAGGTGGTTCTATCCCTCACCCACTGCGTTCATGGGGAGAGTCCACCATTCCGCAAGCCATCCTCGATGTCATCGAAAAGATTGGTTACAAGGAACCCTCGCCTATTCAACGGCAAGCCATTCCGATCGGTCTGCAGAACCGAGATATCATCGGTATTGCCGAGACAGGTGCGTAAGCTCTTCATTCTACTAGACAACATCGCTGAACCCAGTCTAGGTTCTGGCAAGACGGCCGCGTTTGTGATCCCAATGCTTACTTTCATCTCGAATTTGCCACCTCTTACGGACGAAAATCGCCATCTTGGGCCTTATGCATTAATCCTAGCTCCTACTCGCGAACTGGCTCAACAAATCGAGACAGAAGCTCGCAAGTTCGCAGGGCCATTGGGATTCACCTGCGTATCCATCGTCGGTGGTGTATGTCGTCCATTTCCGTGTCGATTCCGTCGTTTGACTTGCGCGGTCATAGCGTGCGGTCGAAGAACAACAATTCAACCTCCGGGAGGGTGCGGAAATTATCATTGCTACGCCAGGTCGTCTGAAAGATGTCATCGAACGGCATGTGATCGTCCTTTCTCAATGCCGCTACATCGTCATGGACGAAGCCGACCGGATGGTGCATCTTGGTTTCGAAGCAGACCTGCTGTTCATCCTCGACAAGCTACCTGCTGAAGTGATGGAAGGCGAGCCAGAAGGCTTTACGGCACGGGATGCCATGGATGTGGATGGCGAGGAGAGTGCCAGTATGGTGGCGAAGGGCCGTACCAGAGTCACGACGTTGTTTTCAGCGACGATGCCTCCTGCAGTGGAGCGCTTGGCGAGGAAATATCTCAAGAGACCTGCCACGATCACGATCGGTGAGGCTGGACGGGCGGTCGATACGGTCGAGCAACGCGTCGAGTTCGTCACGGGCGACGAGAAGAAAAAGTGAGTGAGCGCTCTCTGGCGGTCGGGTGAATGATTCACGGGTGTGTGGTGCAGGCAACGTATGCTGGAGATCCTCAACAGCGGGATGTTTGCATCACCGATCATTGCCTTTGTCAACCAAAAGAAGACGGCGGACATGGTGGCCAAGGATTTGTCACGGGCTGGGGTGCGCCTTCTTTGTGGGATATGATCGAATCTCGCTGACTGGGGTGCTTCGTGCGTCGCAGTGGTCTGCGGCTACTCTGCATTCTGGCAAGACGCAGGAGCAGCGCGAGGCTTCGCTGCAAGCTCTGCGCTCCGGAGAGGCGGACATCTTGGTGGCCACTGACCTCGCTGGGCGTGGTATCGACGTGCAAGACGTCAGTTTAGTCATCAATTATCAGATGGCTGGTACGATCGAGGCGTACGTGCATCGGATTGGTAAGTGAGAAGGCGGCCGTGTGCGGCATCCACTGCTGACGTTGTGGCTGTGCAGGTCGAACGGGTCGTGCTGGGAAACAGGGCACCGCGATCACCTTTCTGACCAACGACGATGATGAAGTGATGTGCGTCGTCGGCTGGCTGATTGATCGTCTCGCTGACCAGACTGCAGGTATGATCTCAAACAAGGTACGATTACGCTTGCAAGTTCAGACGATTCCCTTGGGGTGCGGCGGGCTGCGGCGCCCCGACGGTGTTGCGGTGCCTTGGTTGCCTTTTACTCTGCCAGCCGAAGTAGAACGCCCGACGTTCTATCGCTGGGCCTTGGCATAGCTGTTCCGGTGTTCTTTAATTTCCGGCCCGCCGTAGGGGTGTTGGACGAGCGCTTGGCATGGCTGTCGCGATCTTCGGTTCCGAGTTCCAAGGAGGCCTAGTCCCGGTTGCTTGGGTTGGGGTCTTGGAGACAAGCCATTGCTGCGGCGGCTGCAGGACTTGACTTTGAGTCTGATGACGGCATACCCCGCATTGCCACACTCCCCGCGTTTCGCCCTCTGCCGAGGGATGCACTGACGCTGGTCCCTTAAACAGAGATATCAAAGTCGCCCGTGTCCAAGGTGGCCCCCGAATTGGCGAAACACGAAGCGGCACAGCACAAGGTATCGAAGGAGATGAAGCGGAAGAGGGAAGCGGAGGATGTCGGGTGAGCGCGGGGACGACCGGGACTGAATTAGGGAGGATGTGATTGGATGGGGCGGTGATGGTGGACCGTGCGTGGCAGGATTGGTAGTGGGGCAGGCACGACACGTGAAATGTCTTAGCAACTCTCTTCTCGTCATTTCGGCCGACCCGTCAGATCACGTTCCACGGCCCGGATTACCCGATATAGAAGTGTGGATGGGTTTGAGTTGGCCTCTAGAGCACCCGTCTTGCGCTCGGTCCACCATGCTCTCCGCCCGTCCCATGCAACTTATTCTCGACCCCTCCCCTCCCTCCTCCTCTTCCTCTTCCTCCCCCATCCCCATCCCCGTCCCCGTCCCCATGCACCCGTCCCACTCCCAGGTATGTCCCCGACGTCCCCCCCCGTCTCCCGCTCACCCCAGCCCAGGACTCGCCCCCGTCTCGTTCTCGCTTCCGTCGTCGCATCTCCAACAGTCCCGCCCCCTCTCCGAATTCCACTTCCTCCATTCCAAAGCACAGTCCTCTCCACGACCTCAAGCGCTTCCTCAACCACCACATCCCCCATCCCCACGCCCCCCGTGTCTCCTCCAGCTCGTCTAGCGCCACCCCGTCCTCGCAGCAGAGCTCTCCCAACTCCACCACGCCCCACACCCCCGCAGAGCCGCATCTTCAGCCCCAACAGCAACGTCGTGGTCTCGACTTTGACACCTCTTCCGTGATCGACGTCGTCCCTGCACTCGTCCCTCCTGATCACCCCTCAAAGGACAAGGACCACCACCACATCTTCTCTACCCTCATCCACAAGGCCTTCAACCACAAAGACAAGCCAAAGGACAAAGTGCACCACGTCGACTTTCTCTCTCCCAAAACGCCCTCTCCCACCTCTACCGTCTCCTCGAAGCGCCCTTCGCGTTCCCCTCCGAGCACACCGGAACCACCCTTGTCCTATTCACATCCCGTGCCCTCTCTCTCGTCCGCAACACACGCCCATCTCTCAAAAAAGTACGGCAAGTGGGGCCGTGTGCTCGGCTCCGGTGCAGGAGGAACCGTCCGCCTCATCCGCGGCCGCGCAAAGTCGGGCGGCGCAGTATATGCTGTAAAAGAGTTCCGTCCTCGTCGCACAGGCGAATCAGAGCGCGAGTACGAGAAAAAGGTGCGGGCAGAGTTTTGTGTCGGTGCTTGCCTGAAGCACGTCAACGTCATCGAGACCGTCGACATCGTCTGCGATCACGGTCACTACTACGAGGTACTGTTTTCCCCGTCCATCTCCCTGCTCATCCGTCTGATCCCCGTCAGGTCATGGAATATGCCCCGTACGACCTCTTCTCTGTCGTCATGTCCTCCAAGATGCTCCGTCCAGAGATTTACTGCGTCTTTCGTCAGATATGCAATGGCGTCGCTTATCTCCATTCCTTGGGCCTTGCCCACCGGGATCTCAAGCTCGACAACTGCGTCCTCACCCGCGGCGATGTCGTCAAACTCATCGACTTTGGCACCGCAGTCGTCTTTGCGTATCCTGGCTCCGACATGGGAGGCTTCGTCCCTGATACGTCCGGTCTCGTCCAGCACGAGACTCCTCCCGTTATGGGTTATGTCGGCACACAGCCAGACGCCCCAGCGCCACACACACACGCACGCCTCATCAGGGCCTCTGGCATCGTCGGCAGCGACCCATATCTAGCACCCGAGGTCCTGGCGGGCGGCAATTATGATCCACGCAAGACCGACGTGTGGAGCGTTGGCGTTATCTTTGTAAGTCCTCTTGTCCTGATCACGGCCGCAGTGCATGGCCCCGGTATTGCTGTACCCCGTTGCTGTAGCGGAACTGTACCCCATTCCGGTGTTTTTTGTCAAGGGATGCTGTAATATTGGCACGGGTCGAGGCTCAGGGCTTTATTCATTTCGCTTCATAGTCTCGTAAGCAGAGTGCTCATTCTGGTTTCGAATCCAGGTCTGCATGATTCTCCGGCGCTTTCCTTGGGCAGTTCCTGATCGCGAACGGGATGCATCTTTCCGCGCCTTCTTGGAAGCAGAAGGTGACAATCCAGTCGAGTCTCACAAATCGCGTCCTCGTCGCTCGAGTCCTCGTGCCAAGAAAAACATAAAGGGCCTTGGCAATGCAGACGCAATTTCAGCACCCAACGGTCACTTGGCCGTTCCGTCGGCGAACAGTGCAAATGGCACTAGTTCAGCCGCAGGCGGTGTGTACTCACCTGCGGAATCCTGTTTACGTGCTAAAGCACGTCCAATCCATCCGTGCAGATCACGCGAGCTCACTCGCCCCTGCCTCGCTTTTGCCTGACGATGCCAAGTCTCTCCTTAGCATGACGAGTAGATTTACTGAGAGCACCTATCCAGACCCACCTACGATTACCTCTACTAACTCGCATCCCCGATCTGACACCCTCTCATACGCTTCCTCTTCCAGCGCAGAAGACGATGAGCGGCGGCGCGAAGAAACCACGAGGTCGGCAAGACAAGCGCTATCGAGTCCCAGACGTGGTGCAAAGGCCACGACGCTTCCCACGCCAGGGCAGGGGCATCGGATCGATGGTATTCTTGGGGATTACGAGGTCGAGATGGACAAGAGCGTGTTGGAACTAGGTCGTCCGGGTCAGTCGACGGAAAGTCTGCCTGCGCATAGTCCCCTGCTTGGTCATACCAACCTTCCGGGTGTTGTCACTGGCGCGAATTTACCGACGACAACAGCTGTCACCGTCCGTGCGACGCATCGCTTGCATTCAGAGCAATTGTCCCACTCGCCCCCGAAATCCCCGTCTTCGGAACTGCAGGCGAACCGTCGAGCACCATCCCCTCCGGCGTGTCAATCTGGTTCTCCTCCCCAGACATTGCAGCAAACTCCCAAGCCTGCAGCTCAGAAGAATACGCGCAAACGCGCCATCTCGAACACGTCGCCCAACTCCGTTTTTCGTCTGCTCCCCCGCGAGGCTCGACCGGCACTCCGTCGTATGCTGTGTTTCGATCCGAAAGCCCGCACGACGATGGGTCAGTTGCTGTGGGGTCAATGTGGGGGCGGCGGCATCATTGCACTGGAAGAAGGCGAAAAGTGTGCCTGTGAGAGGGACCAAGAAACCGAAGATGACGAATCAGATAGTGATGACGACCAGGACGGCGACGACGAATACGACCCAGAGCTTGGAGACTCCTGGATCAGGGGCATCGATACCTGTACAGGGCAGAAGACACCCACGCACGTGCACGTTCGTATTCCTTCAGACGAAAAAACCGGCAAGAAGCTATTCTTCTGAGTTGTTTGGCGGAAAGGAGCACACGGAGAGACGACTGCATCAGGGACGACCTTTTTCCTCGAACGCCTCGCGACGTCCTCGCGGATCGATGGATACTAGCGTCGATCGATATTCACCATCGATCGCGGAGAGGCGTCCGTCATCCCGCTGCCATCACCCTGTTGATCTAGGCAGACATGAGTTCAATGCCGACCCACTTGTCGGACTGTATTTTATTTCCGCCGTATCCACCTCTAGTGCTCGACTCGCTGCTTTCGCTTGATTCGCTGCCGAAACTCCTGGCTGTGTTCATCGCTTTCCATGACCTATTATTTTCCATCGTCCTGTTTCTCCGTAGATATACGCTGCATCTCGTTTGATTCTATTTCTTTTTTACTTTCTGCCAGGGGCCACGACATGTTCAGGCTGATACACCATCTCCTGTTCGTATCCATCACTAGCGCCTCTGCCCTGATATGTCCACAACCACAAGCAAATACCGACTGTACATGAACGATGATCAAGACGAAGAAAATCAAAAGTGTTATATCGTACATTTAATACATGTCTTATGCATACGTAGGTCGGAATATTAAAGTATATTTTCATGTCCTCCTCTTGTTTTAATGGAATGCACTGGTTAACGGTCGCTCGCACGGAATGATGGGTCGTGGTTGATTGGATCAGGGTCTCATGGAGCCTCGACGCGACGCGCTCCGACGCTCTACCACCGAATCGTGGAGACTTGATCGCACGCACGTCGACGGATCCCCATCAGTCCATACCCGGTCCCACCCAGAAACACATAAAATCCGCACCAGCACACTCGGTTGCAGGCAAGCCAACGTATACTGATACACACGATGTCCGATCAGCCTACGAAGCAAAAGTTGTGGGGAGGCCGCTTCACTGGCAAGACCGATCCGCTGTGGGTGTCCTCGACGATGCAGGCGCTCGAGCTGACCCGCTGGTGACAGGATGCATGCGTTCAATCAATCGCTGCGCTACGACCAGCGCATGCACGCCGCTGACATCCGCGGGTCGATCGCCTACGCCAAGGCGCTCACGCGCGTCGGGATCTTGACGAGCGAGGAAGAAACCAAGATCGTCGAGGGTCTACAGGCCGTCGGGAGAGAGTGGGAAAGCGGACAGGTGCGCGGTGATCCCCACCCGAGCCCCCTTTTTATCTCTTCTCCTTTATCTGTCGTGGAGACCCAGAGTCGACGGCTCATCGAGACTCGTTCTAGTTCGTACCTGCACCCGATGACGAAGACATTCATACTGCCAACGAACGACGGCTGAGTGAGCTTATTGGGCCGCTTGGGGGTAAGCTGCACACGGGACGATCACGGAACGATCAGGTGGCGACGGACATGCGCTTGTGGTTGTTGGACCAGGCGGCGGACGTGCAGACCAGTCTCGAGGGGCTGATACGCGTCATGGTTGAGCGCGCAGACAAGGAGCGGGACATCCTGTTGCCTGGGTATACACATCTCCAGGTGAGGCTTCCCGACGCGCGTCCGTGCTCTCCCTCTCACATGTGCTGACCGGTGGAGTTGCGTAGCGCGGTCAACCCATCCGATGGTCCCACTTCCTGCTCTCACACGCGTTCGCGTTCAAAAACGACCTCGACCGCATCCGCCAACTCGTCCCACGTATCTCGGTCCTTCCACTCGGCAGCGGTGCCCTCGCCGGCAACCCATTTGCCGTCGACCGCGAGTTTCTTGCTCGAGAACTCGGCTTTGCATCCTTGGCTGAGAACAGCATGTGGGGCGTCGGCGATCGCGATTTTATCGTCGAGTTCTTGATGTGGGCTAGTTTGACAATGACGCACATGAGTCGATTGGCGGAGGATTTGATCGTGTACTCGACGGCCGAGTTTGGATTCGTCACGTTGAGCGATGCGTACAGGTGTGTAGGCGTTTCGCATATCGTGTCGGGTTGCTGAAGCACCGTGCAATATAGCACCGGATCAAGCATCATGCCGCAGAAAAAGAACCCGGATTCGTTAGAGTTGCTGAGGGGCAAGGCGGGCCGGGTGTTTGGCAATGTGCGTGTCGTCTTTCCCGCTCGTAAACGCGCGCGGGAGATCGAGGTCCTGACGTCTCGCGTGCCAGATGGCTGGGTTCTTGATGACGCTCAAGGGCCTGCCGTCGACGTACAACAAGGATCTGCAGGAAGACAAGGAGCCGCTGTTCGACGCAGTCGACACCATCGGAGCGTCGCTCAAGATTGCCGAGGGTGTGATTGCCACGATGACGGTAAGTGCCTCGCGTGTCGTGATGCCAGCCAACCGACACGTTGACGATTGCGCTGTGCGTGGCAGGTATATGGGGACAAGATGCGCGCTGCGTTGACCATGGACGTGCTCGCGACAGATCTGGCGGATTATCTCGTCCGCAAGGGGGTACGTGTTCGCGACGGACGTACACCGCATGCCCGCTGACTCAGTGCTCACTGCGCATCGCTCATGCGTATATGCAGGTGCCCTTCCGGGAGACGCACCACGTGTCGGGACGTGCGGTGGCGCTTGCCGAGGCGCGTGGATGCCAGCTCGACGCGCTCTCGGTGCAAGACTACAAGGGATTGCACGACAAGTTTGAAGACGACGTCGTGGGGGTGTTCGATTTCGAAGCAAGTGTCGAGAGGCGGACGGCGATCGGAGGCCCGAGCCGGGCAACGTTGGACAGGCAGATCGCAGTGCTGCGGGCCGCGCTGGGCTCTTGATCGTGATCGCACTATGGGCGAAGAGCGGTGTGGTATGTACGAAGCGATGATTTGAAAAAAAATATTGTATGGTATAGGTCACGGTGGTTCCGCCAACCGAACGACAAGCATGGGATAGAACTCGACGTGGAGTGAGAGTGGGCAAACTTAATACCCAAGACCTTCTCTGCGGTGATCTCCTCGGCTGTGTCCACGCTTGACCCGACCGCTGAGAACTTGTGGAATGCGATCAGTTCGTGGGACGACAGAGTTGCACCAACATAAGGAAAGAGACAGACTCATCACTGGTTGTTTCCGTGATCATCTCTATGGCTACATCCTCGCCGAGCCCTTGCCCGCGGTCTCACTCGGCGACGGTGCTTACGTATCGAGTGTTATCAGTTTGTGAGACGAGAGGACATCGATATATACTTACGTTGAGCGACTGCTTCCTCTCCCATGCGACGGAGACCTTTTCCATGGTAATATATTCGGCTTCATCTTCTCCGGATCCCCAGTTACGGTCTCATTCGGCGATATCCCCACGCGTGACGAGATTGGGGGAGTAGAAAGTAATACCCGCGGCGGTCAGCTACTTCCGACGTCAGGCGATCATCGGGACTCTTGAGAGTCTACTGATCGGATCCCTCAGCACGCACCTCTTGGAGGCAGTCATCGGAGAGCTGGTTATGTGTTTCATAAACGCGGCGCATAATGACGCGTTTCTGTGTCGATATCCTACGTACTGGGCAAACTCAACCTGGTGCGAGGGAACTGCGAGGATGGGTATCTGTAGGAACTACACATCCGTCAGTGCTTCTCCTAGACGACCAAGGTAAGCATGGCAGCAGGAACAATGAACTGGACAAGGTTCGGGTGCCCTACAGGTCATGGACGTCCGTCAGCTTCGGGTATCGCCTGGGTCCTCGTGTACCTTCAGCACACGTCAAAGTCGTGCCAAAATGCAAGTGCTACCGAAGGCCCGTCGCACCAGAGCTTTGAACAAACGAACTGCATGAGCGATAGTCGACGCGCCGATTCGCAAATGAAGAAACCTATCTCTGGATACAATGATGGTCGCGAGTAGTCGACCATCAAGTGCAGTTCTTTTTGCGATTCTCGAATTGTAGAGGTTAGATGACGTCTGTCACGCGGCCACGCGTCGGCGGCGAGATTGCGCCCCACCGTCACCATAGGTGCGTGAAATGCTTGTGATGGTCGCGCGGGGTCTTGTAAACGGCCCATACCTTAGGTAAACTCGAAAGCAAACCGAACCTCAATATCTCTCTGGAGGTCTTTCTCCAGTATCATGTGGGTCCGACGCGTCATGATGTGAGCTGGCGGAGCACATGTCAGATAATAACAACGGTGCCTCGCGTTGGAGACACCATTGATGACAGCTTTCACTGAGACAGCCTCCGCGACACTCTATGACACCGACGCCACCGACGCCAAGACTAGGCCAAAGTTCCATCGGCAGGAAGAAATACGGTTTCTTTCTGTTGAGTTTAAATCAGCTTCACGGTGCGGTGTCCGCCAGAGACTTGAAGTCATCTACTCGGAAACGTCCTTGAATATCCGCAGCGGAATAGCCACATCGAAGCGGTGTAGTTTGTTTGTAGCCATTTGTCGCAGCGCGCCTAGTCGACGTGCGCAACAAAAAAAACAGTCGCGACGAGCCTGTCCACAGAAACTACCAAGCTCATTTTGCTGGTTTTCTACCTCCATTTCCAACGATACCACCATGGATAGACTGGCAGCGATGAGAGTCAGTTTGTAGTCCTTCTTTTCTTCTACACTTTACTGAATGCTGCTCCCTATTATGCAGGCACAGCAGCAGGGCGGGTGAGTACGACGATGACTTTGGGGTGGACCCATGATAACCGTCCCATAGCCAACAGCGAATGAACCCATACGGCCGACAGGGCGACAATGCGTACGAGATGTCCGACGTCAAGGACAGCACGACAAACCTCACTGCTAGCGGAGGCGGCGCAGACGCCGGTGACAGCATGGCTGCCTTTTACGCCGAAGTACGTCTGTCGTCCCATATATATGGGACGAATCAGTGATGCTCAAGTTGTCGTTGCCTTGTCCTTTCTCCCTATTCGTATTCGCGGTTTGATGTTGGGTAGATTTCTTCACTTCAAGACAGTATCAAGACCTTCAATTCCAACATCGCGCGGATCGATGAGCTTCATTCACGCTCCTTGAATAATACCGACGACGCGGCCTCTCAGCGGAATGCAGCTCAGTTGGCAGAGCTCGTTGAGGATACAAGTGCGTTAAGCGCCACGTTGAAGCGACGCGTTCAGGCATTAGAGAGACAACCCGGAGGTGGGCGGGATGGTCAGATTCGAAAACAGCAGGTGATGAGGCAAAGTGAGAGAGAGAATGACGGTGCTGACTACCCGCTTTCTCTCGCAGACCGCGTTTGTCAAGTCCAAGTTCGTGGATGCGATACAAAACTATCAACAGGTAGAGCAACAGTACCGACAAAAGTACAAGCAACGGTTGGAAAGGCAATTCAAGATTGGTGGGTTCCGTTGCTAGAGGCGTATCACGCATGTTGACCCGAATGTTGTTTAGTTAAACCGGACGCCTCCCCAGAGGAGATACGAGCAGTAGTCAATGATGACTCGGGTGGTCAGATATTCAGTCAGGCTGTAAGTAGCCTTAGTGTGTTGCTCCCGTTTTGGACTCAATGGAATCATTAGTTAATGAACTCGAACCGTTATGGTGAATCAAGAGCGGCCTACCGAGAGGTACAAGAACGGCACCAGGACATCCAGCGCATCGAGCAAACTATTGCAGAACTCGCGCAACTCTTCAATGACGTTCGTCGAGTTGAGATACCTGGTAGCACGTCACTGACCTTATTTACTTCGTTATATAGATGAGTATCATGGTAGAGCAGCAGAGTGAAGTGATAGACAACATAGAAACGACCGCAGGGGCGGTTGAAAAAGACCTGGAAGCAGGGTATGTTACGAATTCTAGCCTGCTCGACTATATCTGATGTCCATACCACAGAGTTGTTCACACGGACAAGGCCATCACCTCAGCTCGCGCCGCAAGAAAGAAGCGATGGATTTGCTTCTTCCTCACAGTCCTCATCCTTGCCATCGTCGCCATCATTCTCGCAGTTGTCATTACCAACAACATAAAGGCACATAAAGACTAAGTCTATGAGGACCTGGTCGCTTGATCGCACGTGTTACCTCTTTTTTCCTTGCTTCCTACTGCCTTGAGTTCTTTTCCTTTACCCATTGGACAACGTGTTCCATTTGTTCGCTTGTGCCCGATGGCCGCATACCACCCCTTTGGACTGGACTGACCGCCATGTTGCAAGTTGCTCGCTAGATCGTCATCGCCACTAGGCTGTCGATAGCCGCTACTCTTCACGCTCCTTTTCGTCTTTATTATCATCTGCTTAATTGAATCTGGCTGGCAATGGTTAGGGTCATGCATGTCTTGGAAATCGATTATCTATTAGCTCCTTCTGATGCCAGCGGTCTGCGAATGACTCCAGGGTCGATAAACATCTTGGCGCTAGCGTGTGACCTGTAGTGTTGGTCCGCTGAATCGAATCGTCAAAACGGGGTTACGGCTTCAAGTGGACTTGAGACAAGACAACTTGTGAATTGGCTACCATTGGGAGACAAGAGTGCCGCATTTCGACCGCAAGTCATCAATGTGTTCGTTATGAGCAAAGAATTGACCCCGAGTCGCACACTCAAAGCTTGTCATCCTCGGCGCATATTGTGTCGACAGTGTACAACAAGTGTACAAGGTCCAAAACGTAGACACGTGCATAGCAACCATACAACATCAAAGAAAGAACAAGGCCCATTCACGTCGTCGAATAGCAACGCATATGCTACGTTTGTCCATCACAGCTAAGACTCGAGACGCCAAAATCGCCGTGTCAAATCCGACCCTTGAACCAAGCTGTTCTTGACGTGAACGAACCTAAAGTTTCGCATGCCAGTTCCACTAGCACCATCCAAATCAAGAATGGCATGGGTGAGGGGATGTGATACTGAATGCACGACTGGGTGCCTTGTCTCGTCACTCGTGGAAACGCATGCCCTCGCATACGATCCCCCTCCACCGATCACGAGAGCGGCGTTAACTTTGACCCTGCAATAACCTGGAAGTCGGCAAGCCTGAAGTCTCTTCCCGGAGAGATCAGGCGAGGCAGGCGACAAAGTTGAAGTGTCCAGTACTTGTCACTGTCATCTCGGTGTGTTCCCGATCGACGGGACGATGGAGTCGGGAATGTCTTCGACGGTCTACGCGAATGCTCCACGAGTCGACTCAACGTCAGCGTCAAATCCCGCTCTAGACGGAGTAGTCCAACGCATCTACAAGGGTCATCACTAGAGCCGCCGTCGGACACTATGAAGAAATACATATGCTCACGAAAGCTAAGTTCATATGTGCATCGTAGTATCGATGTGATGCTTCGAAGGAAGCAGGAGTAAAGTTTAGATCATTTGGGCGACACTCCTGGCGCTCGACGTTGGCAATGCACGCAGACGTATGCAGATGCATCCGGGCAGATGTCACATATATTCACTAACGAATCCCTGACGGACTATCAAACCCATGGGAGATAGAGTGGGTAGTAAACCTGCCCGGAAAAAAAACATATCCACATTCTACGGTAGTAACCATAGCGGCTTGTTGGAGGAATTCTATGGCGATCGAGGTCAGAAGTTGAAGCGAGTCGATTATGGAATGTGCCATTGTTATCGCTTGCAAGTTCCAACCGGGCCCGGAAACACCGGGAGCTTACAGGCTTTCGTGTTGTTACCGACGCCGAGTCAAACTAATAATCCGTGACGAGAGCAGGATGATCAACAATACGTGTGCGAGGTACTTGTACTGTCACTCATTTTATGGTACGCGAATCGATTCGACATCCTAAGAAGCTATGCAGTGTCCCACAGAGTAGATCTTCCACGTAGGAAGAGAGAGGAACGCCGCCATGTTCGGATTCAGTGATCTCGAACACTAGCGCAGAAGGTTCGTTCGTGCCAGGCTTCGAACTATAAGTGATGTGACAGTGACGCTTGGATGACGGATGACCTCAAAAATGAATTTCACCTCAATTGAGCCTGTTGACAGCTTGTCTTGAAACATACGACAGAACAAAGGTGGCGACGGTCACCAGTTACTTCGGGATTCACCCGCAAGAGCAGCTCGTGGTTACTTGACATTCCGTAAACTTCTATGTGGCGACCTTGCATGGGCCCTTGCATAGGCTCCAAGAGAGTAGGAACCGAGATACAGGCCTTTAGGCCCGAGTGTTTGATACGACGAGTGCCGTTGGATATGTCCTGCTTAACCAATGTCGAATCCCACAACCGGCATGCCGTTAAGCTCTGAGGGACAAAGGCAGGACTTGGATGAGCTTTCAGGGGACTTGGCAGATCCAGCTTCGGAGGGTGGAGCATTGCTGGGCTGGATTCGCAGTTCGTTGCCATAAGGTACGGTAGCTCACACCGTCCATGTTAGCTGAAGTCAATTGCGGTGGAGGGGGAATGGCTAGACCCAAGTTCCTCGGTCAAAGGTAAGAAGAAAATGAGACCTGTCGTCCCTCGGCGAAGTTCTCGTTGACCAACGTTGGTCACCCAGGAACGTGGCGACACACTCTGAGAGAGTGGCCGTCATGGGATCAGTCCGCGCTGAAACAGCGTGGTGATTCCTCTCCGCCTTATTTTCTATTTTGATCTTCAGAACGAATCAGGAATCAGGCAAACATCCGAGATACCCCGAGAACGCACACGCATTCAAATAATATCCTTGTGCTGTCACGAGCCCCTGTCGTTGACTTAAGAAGCATCCTCCGAGTCCGAGAAAGTGTCCAGATACGTCAGGCTGAGAGGGGCGTAATATAGCTGTCATCAAAACACCGTCGACCGCCGATTTTCAGTGCAGGATCCGTGCTTCTATCCCGTCCTGTTCCGAACCGTGCAGGCATGGCGACGGTTCAATTCGCAGACTATAAAGTCGCCTTCTAGTTGTCTTCCTCGATACGAAAGGGTGTTGACGCGCCGCAGTATACCACCTTGCTGCTAGGTGAATGCTAATGACGTGGGACAGCAAGCAGCGAACGGTCCACCCGAGCATCAAGGTCCAAGCGCTAGAGAACCACCTGAACTCCAGTCGAGAACACCCCACTTCACGCGCGATGGGTCAACCAGGAGGGTAAGCTCCCAGGAGAACGGTAAACTGGCAATTAGCTATCAGAAAGCCAGTCGGCGACATTTGTCATAGCGATCCAACGTGAAAAAAAGTTCATCTGAATATGACCGAAGGCACATGTTCAGCGCTGTTTCCATGTCATTAAAGAACCAGGCAATAAACCTTATCTGTACATCCCCTTCGGGGGCGGACGACCATCGTGGGGATAGACAAGGCAATGCACGCAGCACGCCAGAACGTGAGAGAACTGAAGCAAATTTCTGGAGGTAAGTGGGTGAGTAGTGATATGGGCGGTGCTGTATCCTCGAAAATATCCGTATTCAAGTTTGCGTTGTGGGGGAGGGACCTAGTTTATTGTTTGTGCACTTTAGGGAATATTATCTTTTTCCGTACGCAGGTCAAACAAGATAGCCAGCGGACGATGGAGACATTTTGGCCGATTTCTAACAGGTCAGTGGCAGACAGGGGATCGAGCCTTCGGCACATGAGGCGTAGCGTTAGAATAAGGACGTGGCTGTGGTTGGACGGACGATGGAGCAGGTCGCGAGAACAGAGGCACAAGACACATGCTTTTTGGCGAATGACGAGTCCTAAAAGATCATATTAGAGTGTGCGAATCGGTAACGTGGAAAACACACAAGATCTCGAAAAAAAATGTATTCTCAGGGATGTACAGTCCATGGAAGCACATGAGTCCAAGGCAGTGGGCTGAGGATGGAAAAGACGATGCCTCCGAGGATCTGAGCGACTGCAGGCACCGGGTGACAAGCGCGCGATTATGAATAGCCAAGACCTCGAGAGGAACCCTGACCCGCCACAGAAGCATGGAAAAGTTCCAGAGGTGGACGAACTTCACGTTCTTCTATGCCGCATTGTAACACCGTGATATATTTACACCGCATTTCAGAATACCGGGCGGGGAGACGAAGCTTGTGTGTGTGAACGGACGTTGAGAAACGGGGGTGAAGTTCTGGTATTTCGTGATTTCAACCGGACGCACTGATACAGACGGAACGAGACACTCTTCGGCGTGTCGCGACAGAAAAAAAGTGCGGTCTGATACTGATCGCTGGATCGGTAATTGGAACGGCTCTTGGGCGTACTTACAGGGAATACGGCTTCTGTACGTCCGAATTGCGCTAACCAGGCACGAAACGGAATGTCAGGCCCCAGGTCTCGGGTGAAGCGGAAGAAGCATGAAAAGCTTGTGCATTAAAAATTATTTTGCAATATCCGATTTGAGGATGCACAGCGTCCGTCATTCAATATTCAGTGATGTCTTGTGCGGGAAATAGGATGGCCACTCGTCCAAGAAACAAACGCCGCATTTACACACTGGCCGGATTAGTGACGCAGTAGGTTTGATGCGCCCAGCCTCATGACGCGGATATGAATAAAATTCCCCTCACCTTCCTCGAAGTTTGCTGGTACCCTCCATGAAGGCCTAAACGGAATTCGGCGCGGACATAGCATTCAGGCCGTCAGACCCCACAGACGATAAAGTCAACCCACATTACAACTCATCTCTTTTGTTACGGGATCCTTCTTCCTCGTCTCCCTCCCGATCTTGATCGCCTGCCCTCTCTGTTTCCGCATCACGCCTCATATCGAATACTGCGTTTCGCAACACCTCTGTCAGATGTGCATAGTCCTCAGCGGTCACATCACCCTGTACCGTTCCATCCCCGCTTCCATCCATCGGGATTTCCTCTAGTATCTCGATGACAATTTCACCATTTTCACCACGATTGAGGAGCACCTGTGGGTTGTTGCCGCCGAGTCCTTGAATTTCAGGCGATTTCATCAAAGCCTCGACGGCCCGTTTCCAAAAGTCATCCCATTGGCCATCATCTTTGTCACCAGAGCCTGATTCCAGCGAGCTCTGGGGCGGTGCCGGAGCGGGGATGATGAAACGGGACACGCGATTGAGAAGGTGAAGAGGGTGGTCGGATTCATTCAGGTTCACTTGCTCGCCCATTTGTCTCTGCTCAAGTTGCGTTGACTCTGAAGGAGAGACTTGGTCAAGAACCGGGTCGATGATTTGCCGGCAACGGATGAGTGATTCGTCGCGGGTTTCTAGACGGGACTTGAACCCAGGTTCACCGCACAAGCGCGGCGTCTGTACCACGAGTACGTAGGAACATGTTTTCGCTTCTCGGACGAGAAGTATGGAATCGGTCATCGTCATTGAGCAATGAAACTGATATCCGTTTATCAAACAATATTTGAGCGAGAGATCGAGTCAACTTACCTGGACCTCGACTTCACGGGGATTCCCCGTTTTATCACAGAACGTGCCATCGCCCCATCGTTGTACAAGGTAACGGGAGCCTGGACCGTGCGCAACTTCCAGATTGGCAGCATGTGCAAGCTGGTCAGCGACGGCCACATCAGCTCTGTTGTCTGATGCGACTGGGGAGCGACCAAGCGTAAATGCTTCCCACTAGATGAGCCTTAGAATATATCTTTGAAGAAATCCAGTAAACATGCCTGTGGGTCCTCAGCAGGCTCATACGGCCCTGGTTATATGGCATTATTTGAGCGCGGAAATCAATGTCAAAGCATGCACATGCGCTACCTATTGGTGGTTGTGTGGGAAGGAGCTCTTTGAATTGCCTGATTTCCTGGTTGTGACAGTACGAGTAGGTGAACCACGTTTGGCGATGCTAATGGATAAATTCAGAAACCAAGCCATCCCCAGATACGATGGTCGCACATAAAGACATTTTCCGGATAACGGCTGAAGCAGCGACCAGCTATTCCGAAGTGTCGCGTTACCATCAAAGTCATCTGTGTTGGTGCCTGTGTCACGTGCAGGAGGAATGAGGCAGACAAACTCATTGTCTGGACTGATTTTCATGTACTGAAGAGAAAACTGAGAAATTTCTGACTGCGCTATGCCGCAGTAGCGTCAGCCGATGAGAATGTACATACATGTCGGACGTACAGACTCTAGGTGTTTCATGGAAGGTTCCCGTTTCAGAACTACCTATTTCCTTCATGTTGGCTTGGGAGTACCACGAAGGTGGGTCCGATGGTTCACCAAGAAACTCCTGCTCGCCACCCCGTAGACCACCCTGTATCCAGCGTTGTGCAGTTTCATTGAGGACGGGGAAGTCGTTGAGGAAGGTGACGCGATAGTTTGGGTACGCATAAAGATCTTCGGGACCCGAGTACAATAACCGCGCACCACCGAGCGCGATGGGTGAAATGGCGAAGGCGACAAGGGTCGAGGGTCTCATCTGAAAGGGAGGGATTAATGTAGAGTGTCCAGAAACATATTCCACGTCTACCGCCCGGACCGTGGAAAGCGGGCTAAATTTATCGCCGACTGAAGTGAAGGCAGGCCGACTCCGCGGCTCGGGCTAGATGCGGTGGTAATGTGCAGAGAAAAAATAAAATAAAAAATAAGGGAGGGGGGAGGGGCCCTCGCGCAGGCATCTTTGGACGACGCACGATTGGTTGCTGGTTACCCGAGTGCATTGCGTACTTTCTGCGCATGGTATACGTTGTCCACTTAAGGTTTTCGCGAGGAGGCCATGCTACCGCCAATCGCCGATCGGAGGCCTGATGGAGAACTGGGTGCTGGCGGTGATTTGAGCGGTCGTCTGAGCGATTAGTGAGATGTACTGTGTGGAGGCAGGTCTGGAACGTTGATCAATCCAGCCCTGGATTGCTGTCAGACGGTAGCAATCCGCCTGAGAGCAACGCAAGACCGAGAAAATGAATTTTCAACGTGGTTCGGCAGTATAATTACGTACGTATCCCCCCGAATATCAGGGGTTAAAATTCTACGAACAGATTGTCCAGCGATAATAATAAATCTTAGTTTTGGCCAGAATTCCACGACAATTGCAATACACATCCCAACTATATTCGGTAGGGGGGGGATAATATTCCGTTAAAACGAGGGCTTCACCCTTTCCCCGCTTTTCCTTTCTCCTCGACGCCGACGTCCTCTCTCTACGACCCGTGGCTGTCGAGCCCCCGTGATCGTAGTTCTCCCAACATTCACCCATGTCCGCCTCTCCACAGCAAGAGGATCCAACGGACAGATACGGCGAAGATATCGAAGAAAACGATCAGCCCATCGTAGGGGAAACTGACAGTGAGCCCTTGTCGTCTGCTCTGCTCTGCGTTCAGTTCCCTTCGTGTTCATCATTTTTCCAAAATTTATCGCTCACTTCGTTAGCTACTACAACACCTAAAGATGCACCACCTGCCAAAAGGGGGCGTGGCCGCCCCAAAGGCAGTAAAAACAAGAAATCAGGGGCTGCATCTACCTCTGCGGGTACATCAGAAGGGACACCAGTAAAGAAGAAAAGGGGAAGACCACCCAAAGTATATCTTGCTAACATCCCCTTCCCTGATTCTCGACTGATGATTCCTTGTACAGGAGAAGAAACCGGACGATTCGGGTGTTGAGGAGCCGCCTGCGAAGCGGAGACGTGGTCGCCCGCGTAAAGATCAGAAACCACAAGAAGCTGTCACAGCGACCACGTCCGCTGCTGCCACTGGTGATGGTGCGGGTGAATCGAGCGTGAAGAAGAAACGGGGCCGGCCACCGAAGAAGACTTAGGTCACTCGCTCTCTTTGTTCCCCAGCACCATCCTTCGCTTTCGATTATGTTGCATTTCTTGTTTTCTTGTATACCAACTAAGCATGACTATTGACTCTGCTTTTTGTGTTTCTACTAGGTAAAGCTTACATAGAGTATGTAATGGTACATCTCATGCGATTTCTTGCGGCCTACTAATGGCAATTCTGACCAGCCGTACACATGCAGATACTTATTTCTATCCCCTGTGCACCGTTGCATTGATTGCCAACATTCATACTCCTTTCAGAAACATGTGCCAGCAGCCAGCTCTGCGGGATATCCTCATGTAACACCGTCCCAAATTAATCACCGTTCAATGCCCTAGGTCCGGGAGATTTTTCTAATTCAGCCCACTTGCTCGTAATAAAATATTGCTGTCGTGTCCCCGTAGCCTGAAGGAGTCATCAGGCAATAATGGACCACGCGGTCTACAAAGTTGCCACGTCAAAAGGTCATGTTATGGTTCGCGCAGCCAACGAACAGTGTGGAATGAAACGTATAACGCCGCAGCGCCAAGAACAATAGCACCGAGACGCCCGGTCAGCGAAAGTATGGCGGACTGCTTCGCCGCCTTCTTCCGAGCAGTCGCGTAACTGATATCTGGACGGAAGGTGACCATTGTGTAGAGTGGAAGCCATCCTGCAGGGTTGGGAGATGGGAATGGGGCAGTAGCCAATAACCGCGTGACCAGAGCTGAGGAATTCTTCCTGGATGTGATCGCATACAACCAATTATCGAGTGCCTTCTTGAAAAGGTATATGGGTGTTGTCACAGAATGCCGCATTTCAATACTGTAGCGGCGAACAGTAAATGGAGGCCTTAGTGATGGGTGATGGACTTACTAATTGTCCATGGCAAGTTCACAGATAGCGATGAGATCCTCGTGCCTTGTTTCAGTGTACTTGGACAGAGCATTGGATAGCCTCGTGTCCATGGGTTCTTGTTCCTCTAAATGGGTTGGTGGACCGCAGGGAGCCACACCCTCCTGTAGGAGCATTGCCCACAGAACCCGTACATCCTCCAGACCGCAGTTCAGACCTTGACCATAAAAGGGTACCATAGAATGGGCAGCGTCACCCAATATCACACACCGATCCTTGTAATGATACGGCTTTGCCTAAGAGAAATTGGATCCCTGAGAATCTTGAAGATGTTTCAGTAATCGCACCTTGATGCTTATAAGCGGACTTCGCGGGTTCTTGGAGAAATCGTCGAGTAATTTATCTTCTCCGAGCAGCAGGAGGGCATCAGGGAAGTAAGTGTTAAACCATGATAAGATCGCTTCGCGACCAATCAAGCGATCAAACTCGACGGTGGGGGCAAAAAGCGTGCATGTGAAAGACTTGTCCTTGAAACGGGGTGAGCAACTAGGTGGGAAGAGCGGGACGAGAGGTATTTACTTTGTTTGGGAGTGCGATGAGCATGAACGAGTGGCGAGGCCAAATGTGGAGGTGATTCGGATCAAGCAAGAATACGAGTTGGCCATGCTCGTCACGGCCTGCCGGCATTTTAAGTTCAA
Source organism: Nevesoporus exiguus (assembly GCA_038089155.1). Taxonomy (NCBI): domain Eukaryota; kingdom Fungi; phylum Basidiomycota; class Agaricomycetes; order Boletales; family Boletaceae; genus Nevesoporus; species Nevesoporus exiguus. The sequence continues at coordinate 46,683 of JBBPKI010000068.1, forward strand.
TATACTCGTGCGGAATATATTCCTGCTGGAAATTCATTCTAAGTGCCTCGAGTCAGTGTTCCTCGAACCCCACCCAGCAAGCAGGTTGGCACACCTTACAACTCTCATTAATTGACGACGGACAGTGGAATAACTACCATCGGCGCCTATGCATAGATGAAAGGTTGCTCGTACTTCTGTCTCTGAACTTGTATCTCGAACAGTCATTGTTCTATTGTCGAAATTGACGGAGAGAACCTTATAGTTGAAGAACAAACGAATATTCGGAACGGTAGATGCCTCCTCAAGCAACCCTTCATTGAGAAGCGCACGATCTATAGAGTTGATACACTGCAAGAAGAGACCACCCAGAGATGAAGATGTTCATTAGTTTATGCCCGCCAGATACGCGAATGGGGTATGACACTCCGGCAAACGCGCAGGAATATACCCACCTGTTCGTCCTTATCATATTGCTGGCTATGCTTATTCCCGAGCATGTCGTGGATCATTCGACCACGCATCGGTATGACGGTCTGTAGGAATCGAGTTGTGGCGGCTGGATCAATAGCTCGTAGAGCGGCGATTCCACGGGACGAGATCGCGAGGTTAATCGAGCGCTGCTGGGCAGCAGCCCTAGAGGAAGGGAGCCGTGGGTCTGGGGGAGTTGAAACAAATTGTCACTAGGACAGTAATAGACGCTTTACCAGGCCGTGCTTCATACATGTCAACGTTCCACCCCATCTTAGCGAGGGATATTGCGGCGAGGCAGCCCACGGGCCCAGCGCCGACTACAATCGCCGTTCGCACTTTATCCGCCTGTTGGTCTTGTCCCATGGTTATGTGTCTAAGGGGGACAATGTGGCAGACGGGGAACTGACGTTTTCACACCACCTACGGATCTAGTAAGGCTGGTGGATCAGGTAATACATGATCAGTAACTTCGCTAAATTCCCCTACCCGAGCATGCCTCACACTGACCACAAGGATCTGACCATCGTGCTCACCGGTGACCAATTCTTCTTCCCAACAAACAAAGAATACAATACCCAACTTTCTGGGGCCAATGGTTGCTATTCACTCTTCTTATCATGTGTCGATGAGCAAACTTAGGGAGTCTTATCTCACGACATCCAGGTGACCGTCGATGCGCGTATCTCTGTGGCAATTCTCTTGGCCTATTAGCTAAACGGTCAAAGGCTCTCCTCGAAGAAGAGCTGCTCGTCTGGGGAACTCGGTGAGCTGCCCGCGGAGCGCATCGGCTATCCCGGCCTATCATCATATATTTTGTAAACACACTCCCAGGGCTGTAGAAGGCCACTTCAAGCACCCATATGGACGCGAATGGATGAATATTGCGGATACGGTCATCCCTCTGCTTACTGAATTAGTGGGTGAGTACCACTTGAAACGTTGGTCACATAAGTGTTCCAGGTATCTACATCCACATTCCTAGGTGCCAAGGAAAAAGAAGTCGCTTGTATGGGGACATTGACTGCGAATCTGCATCTCATGATGTCAACGTTCTACAAGCCCACCCCCACTCGCTTCAAGATTCTCTGCGAAGGCAATGCTTTTCCCTCGGATCGAGTATGCGCGGATTGTTCTGTATCCATGCAAGTAATCCAAAAGACCTGATCGATTCTCCAGTACGCATTCGCCTCGCAGGTCCGCTTGCACGGGTATGACCCGGCCCAGGCGATCATCGAGATGTTTCCCCGACACGGAGAGTTCGTCCTTCGCGAGTCGGATATGCTCGACATGATCGCTAAGGAGGGTTCGTCAATCGCTCTCGTAATGTTCAGTGGCGTGCAGTATTACACTGGGCAATGGTTTCCCATCAAAGTCATCACCAGCGCCGCAAATGCACAAGTAAGTTTACGAACGTTTACGTATCAACCCTGGGCTACTTCGAACACCGACTTCGGTTGTTCCTACTAGGTGGTTCACGAGGAAGATTTGAGTACTAACACACTTATTCCAAGGGTTGTATCTGCGGCTGGGACCTTGCTCATGCGATCGGTAATGTTCCCATGGCCCTACATGAGTGGAACGTTGATTTTGCAGTGTGGTGTTCCTACAAATATCTCAATTCAGGACCTGGCGGCATCGGCGGTCTTTTTGTCCACGACAAATGGGAATCTGATAAAGTGCCGCAGTACGCATCCTCCTGTCCCTCTTTTGTCACAGGACTGCTGGGATAGAGCTTAACAACGTTAGGTATGCAGGGTGGTGGGGACACGACCCCACCACCCGATTTCTGATGCCCCCCAAGTTCTCTGCCATACCCGGCGCTCAGGGATACCAGCAATCCAACCCGTCTGTGCTGGCAACGGTCTCATTGCTCGGCAGCTTACAGGTATTCAAAGAAGCCGGCATGATGGGGCCCCTGCGCGAGCGATCAGTATTGTTGACCAGTTACCTGGAGTCTCTCCTCGTCAAATCAGCATTTTATGTGGCAACAAACTTGGTTACTGAGAAATACCCACCTGAGGGTAACGAAACGCGAACCAAGAAACTGCAGCCTGCTTTCACAATCATTACTCCCAAAGACCCGGAATCGAGAGGCGCTCAACTGTCTCTACTTTTCTTACCCGCAGAGTCCAGTGTTATGCAGGAGATTCTCGACTATCTGTTGTCGAGCGGTGTTGTCGGGGATGAGAGGAGGCCCGACGTTATTCGTTTAGCACCTGCCCCATTGTACAACACCAAGGTAGACTGCGAGCAAGCGGCGTTGGCATTAGAGGAAGGATTTCACTCGTTAGGAAAGCACAGCTGAAAGGAGGTGGTGTGGTTATTTCTATTTGTTCGTACCCACAACGTCCTTGATGTACTTGGTGATTATCTGAGTGTATTGAGGATTTTTTACGATATCATCGTGCTCGCCTTCCAAGTCATCAAACGACTTGCGAACTAGACGTGATGTTTCCCTCAGGAGATCGTACATCCCCTGGCTCTGACGCTCGTCTACCAAGCTGTCCCCTTTAGAGTGTAGGACAAGCCAACTTATATGCTGGCCTCTTGGGTCAACCGTTGCTTTCATCGCTGACACGTTTTTGTAAGAGCCCTTTCTTCCAAACGTATGTTCGATGAACCAGGTTCTGTACCCCGGAAAGCTCGAGAGCAAGAGATCGATGTCGTATATGCCCTCTGACATTATAATCACTGCCGTAGATTGGACGAGTTCGTCAGACGGACACACGCTCTCCGGGCCGGCCGGCATGCGTAAGAAAACAGTACAGAGCATGTGTGCAGAGCAACTGTGGCCGACCAGAAAAAGCTTGCTCGGTTTTCTATGCAAGCGTCCCCCGCTTTCCTCGCCCCATGAGAGCACGAATTCAAGAAATCGGAGGAGATCTTGTGCATGTGTTGGGTGGTGGAGGTAGTTGTCTGGCGTGGGATCGCTAGGAGTCAGCCGATAGTTGGGAACCGCGACTGGGTACCCCGTGGATATGGCGAGCTCGCACGCCAGGGTTGCATGATCGGCTTTGTCTTCCCTGCGTCACGATTTCAATACGATCAAGGAGAGGTGAAGACGGATTGCCTCACGCTCTCCATGCGCCCCCATGAATGAAACACACGAGCATGGATGGATATGGAGCACATGCTGTCTGCCTTGGAATATAAATGTCAAATGCATGGAATGTGTTTGGTGGTGCCGAGGGAAGGTATGAGACGTCGAGGTGGTGGTCGAGCTCCATGAGCTCGGACAACACAGCCACAGACGGCCCCAGCAGTGACGTCATGGAGTTATTCTCGATCTGAGAGACAGGCGGCCTCAGGGAGTCGTATAAATTCATAAGCAACCCCCACGCCCTCTCTCTTCCAACTTCCACATCATTCCACGTAATGGCTCTCACCGCGTCCGACATATGCAAGGTAGGTCCACATTTCCCTGTTCCAGCATGCCCTGAGCCCTATCCTAGATCATGTAAGTTCAAACGAACGGGTATTCGGCAACATGACGTCTGGCTCATCTATTTCGTAAAGTTTCGCTTTCATCTTACCCCCGCTGGGTGTGTTTCTCGAGAGGGGCTGTGGGGCCGACTTGGTAGGTCACCGCATCTACTCGTTGCCCTGTGTAACCGCTGCCTGTGTCTCATAGCTCATCAACATTGGTCTGACGATTCTCGGCTGGCTGTGAGTAACAAACTCATTCATAGGAGTGCGCCCTCTGATGTATCTCTGCAAGGCCTGGTGTCATCCATGGTCAGAACATTGACGTCTCTCCTCACGTCTTTAACTGAGACTGCCCTGATAGCACTTTACATCATTTTGAAATACTGAGATAGCGACATACACGGCTTTTGCAGCACTATTCGTGTCCAACGACAGTAGCTCGTATACTCGCGCGCAGACGTACACTCCTATTGTACCCAAACATTGTATAATCATCGTTACACGAGTCTACTCACTCTCGTCTTCGTCTTCATCTTCGTCTTC
>JBBPKI010000069.1:0-50789 GCA_038089155.1 Nevesoporus exiguus
CCAATGGAAAACACCCACGATCCAATTAGCGAGTCCGTAGACGTACACACGGACGTCCGCATCGATAGCAGGCCCCCATGATGGCAAGTTGGCACGGTCATGCACGAACCGGTCGATGGCCCGCCTGCAATATTCGCCGACAATGTCGACGGCATCTTGAAGGCAGAGCCCTTGCTCTTCCATGATAACGTCGATCATGTTGTGTGTGTGACATTTGGACTGTTCCTCGTCATACGAAAAGATGTCCTAAGTGATTTGTTCACGAAAGAAAGAAATCTTATCAACACCAAGAATGGGATCCGACGAAGTCAAGCTGAAATAGACCGACATTAGACCACGCGACAAAATCATTCGCAGCTTCGCCAAGACTACGAATAACAGGATGGTCCATGACTTCATCTGGGATATCGAGGTTGTAAGCATATTCGATCAATGCCCATGTGGTCTTGCACCCGCTGGTGTCGCGGCGGAGCACAATGTACGATGCAAGATCGGGGATGGATCCACTGGCACGGTCGATGGCTTGTTGTTGAACCGCTTGGAAGAAGATCTCCAGCGTCTCTTGCAACCGTCGACAAGCACCAGGTGAAGCTGTTTGCATGATTCGCTTGTAAAGACTGCCAGCCGAGAGTAGACTTCAGGGGTGATGAGAACAAATAGAAGACAAAATACACACTCTTTCGTCATTCGATTCAGACGCGCAGGTGAATGGTACGTGTATGGATGATGAATAGAGTTCATGATGACGCCGGCGATATCGTCTATACAACGATCATCCATGTCATCGGAGAGATTGTCCAAGTGAAAGAACCAGTTTAGGAAATCGCTGCAAACGCGAAGCTGGGGGTAACCGGCGTGGGGATAGCACATCGAAGCGAGCCTCCCAGCCTTAAGTCCATGAAATGCACGGCGAGTGACCTCATCAAAATCAGGGTCGCCATGAAGCATCCATCGTGTTGACTCGGCGGAGGCAAGTCTATGGTTTTTGTCCTTCCGTAGGTCGAACGTACAATGGGAGGCTAGGTCAGGAAGAAGAATGGCCTTGGATGCCAACCTGGACGTAGAGGACAAGGTAGGCATCTAGTAACAACAGAATAACCCTCGAATGAGTAACAGTGTATGTTTGATTTTGGGAGAAGTGGAATGAAAGAGAGACGACGCACCGTTTATGATGAGCGGCCAGTTCGAACCTGTCAGCTTTATAGGTGGACAACAGTAGGTCTATCCCAAGACAGAACGGCTAAGGGCTGGCGTACTGCAGCATACAACCTCATCTCCTCGGTACCGTCAGTTTATCTTGTTGTCACACCTCAGGGGTACTGCGCGACAATCAGGTAGCTGGTGTGTCCGACGCAATGACATGTAAATCAGATCGTTTTCCGCGGACCAGTCCACTCGGAATCAGTAAGGACACAGGAGCCAGCAGCTTGACAATGCAAATAACGGATTACCTGCAAGACGCCAAGCGAGAACTGAACCGAAATTCTGCAGTCAAGTCCTGCAATATCTGAGAGCAAGAATGTAGTCAGAAGCCAAGACAACATAGCCCGTCGTATGATATGCCCTTTGGAATGAGCAGAGGTGATGCACCTGCGCAAAACATTCATTACAGATGCTGACTCAACTCCACAAGTGAGCTGCGATCGCTAAGAAAAACAAAACCCGCAGCCACCGGACTCATCCGATGGCACGCAAGGTCTCTACTAGTCCATGGCACATTGCTGAAACGATGTACGCGACCCCTGCATAGTAGTCAACACGTATCGATGGCATGAGAAGGGCAAGATCCGCTGAATGAATACCATAAAAATCCCTTACCGCTATGTTTGTTTGAATTTCTTTCCGGCATAACACGACCAGGAGGTCGCAAATGGAAGGCACGAGGGTTCAACTGCACGGGTAAGCTACGGAGTGCCATCCTGCGACTGGTTCTTTTCTGCCGGTCAGGGTCCTTTGAATGAATCCCTGCAAAGGAATCAAGCATGTCGACGGTATACCTCACTCCACCCATAATACTTGCGACGAAAATTACGCCACAACGCCACTCGACCCTCATCGTATCACGAGTGTCAACGTCACCGGTGACTTGTTCCCGTGCCGCTGGAACTGGACACCCTACCAGAGAATGTGGCGTCAAGGATGAGAAGAGGCCTTGTTCCTGGGCTCGCGAAGAACGTAGCTTGCAACAAACAAGTCCCCAAGATATATACCCGGAGCGGGGCCTCACCATCGCTGAAGAACTTCATGCCTATGATCCTGGTGAGCACGGCGACGAAAAGGACCAAAGAATCGCTTAAATTGACAAGGTACAGGAGCTCACATGTCATCATTGAAGAGCTGCGTTAGGTGAGAGTTGTGCATTGACGCACACCCAACTTCCAAGGAACAGGAACAGGTTCGGAACAGGTTCTCCCCCAACAGCTGGGGCCTGTAACATTAGTCACTGCGCACCTAATTACGTGTCGTGGACAAATATGAATAAATACAGGCACACCTTGTCTTTCGCTCCGTCACAGAAGGGAACAAATAATCATCATGGCGAACTTCCAGGATGACTCACTTCGTCAAATATACAATTAGTTCCTCGTCCACACATCTACACAACAAGGGCCATGCTGCGTACAATAATGTATAATGCGATACAAGAGTTTTAGATGTACACGGCAGATAAACAAGAGAGCACGTAGTGTCCAAGCATCCGTCAAGGAGCGATCACCAAATTACTGAGCATGTAGACGTAATGCAAGCGCTATCGCGTGCTCAAGCCAGCTGGCCGGTCGACGGTGCATGTCTAAGTGAAGTACTCCTGAACGACGATCCTGAGTACTCATCACCGGAGCGACAGAATCGTTCGACGTGGCCTCGTGGGCTTACAACGGTTTGCGTCATGTTGCGAGTACGACACCCTAGCTATGGGCGACAGCTAACTGGGAGTGGATTGAACATGTAATGAAATGAAAGGGTTCCTAACTAGCTCACACACGCCAATGTTCCGACCCGCAGCGATCCTAGCACCTGAGCACAGACGCGAGCACCAACGCAAAAGAATGCATTGCCCGTTGTGCGCACCACACGAACCGGCCATGTTCATCGGGAGGACTGCATGACCTCACCTGGGATGTTGAGATAGCGCCCAATAGGCCAACGTAGCCTCCATCTGGGCTGTGGGATCGGAGTGATCCGGATCTGGACATCGATCGCGAACTGTAAAGATTCTGATTCTTTTCGCCACGGAAAAAATCTAAGTGCAGACAGTGTACAGAGTTATCATAGCGAATTGCGCGAGGGGATGGTAGAGTACATCAAGGAACGTCAATATACGAGCGTACAAGTATAACTTCGTTCAACGACACCTCTACCCAGCTTTCCCGTCAGATGATGTGGGAGAAAAATCTTGCTAGCGCCTAAGCGAAGGTCATATTGGCACGTCTCAGACTAATGCAAATACCCACACTTTACAGAGATCGACCATCGACTTGGCCCGAGCAGCTAAGTGGCTCGGATCGGCGCTCCGGTATTCTTTTGCTGCAAGGTGACGAGACGAGTCGCCTTGACTTGCTTACCTACTTTTCCGAAATACCGTTCCGTCTCAAAGGACCAATGCAAAGCGACCACGATCTAATTAGCAGGTCCGTGGACGCACACACTGACGTCCGTGTCGATGGCAGGCCCCCATGATGGCGGCCTGGTCGTCCTCGAACCGGTCGATGGCCCGCTTGCAATATTCGCCGACAACGTCAACGGCATCTTGGAGGCAAAATCCTTGCTCGTGTATGATAACGTCTATCATGTTATGCGTATCCTCCTTTGACTGTTCTTCATTGTACGAAAAGGATGTCCTGGACGATTTATTCGCGCAGGATAACAAGAGAAAGTCAGTACCGAAAATGTGATTGGACACAATAAAGCCGAAGTAGACCGACATTAGACCACGCAACGAAATCATTCGCAGCTTCGCCAAGGCTACGAATAACAGGATGGTCCATGACTTCATCTGGGATATCGATGTTATAAGTGTATTCGATGAGCGCCCATGTGGTCTTGCACCCGCTGGTGTCGCGGCGGAGCACAATGTGCGATGCAAGATCGGAGATGCACCCACTGGCACGGTCTATGGCCTGTTGTTGGACCGCCTGGAAGAGGACCTCCAGCATCTCTTGCAACCGTCGACAAGTACCAGGTGAAGCTGTTTGCATAATTCGCTCGAAAAGACTGCAATCGAAGAGTAGACTTCATGGATGAGAAGAACAAATAGGAGACAATACGTACTCCTTCGTCATTCAATTCAGATGCGCAGGTGAATGGTACGTGTATGGATGATGAATGGAATTCATGATAACACTGGCAACGGTGTCTATACCACGGTCGTCCATGTCATCGGAGAGATTGTCCAAGTGAAAGAGCCAGCTTATGAAGTTGCTGCAAGCGCGGAGCTGGGGGTAATCGGCATGGGAATAGCACATCCAAGCGAGCCTCCAAGCATTTAGTCCCTGAAATGCATGGCGAGTGACCTCGTCAAAATCAGGGTGCCATTGAGCATCCATCGTGTTGACTCGGCGGAGGCAAGTCTATGGTTTCTGTCCTTCTGCAGGTCGAACGTACAATAGGAGGCTAGGTCAGGAAGAAGAATGGCCTTATATGCCGGCCTGAGGACAAGGTAGACATCTAGTAACAACAAAATGATCCTCGAATAAACAATGGTGTGTTTGAATCGAGGAGAAAGGGAATGGAAGAGAGACAGCGCGCCGTCGTTCGAACCTGTCGGCTTTATATGTGAACAGCAGCACATCCAACCAAAGACAGAGCGGCTGAGAGCTGGCGTACTGCAGCATACAGCTTCATCTCCTCGGCCCCGTCAGCTTACCTTGTCGTCATATCTCAGGGGTACTGCGCGACAATCAGATAGCTGATGTAACCGACGCAATAACATGTAAATCAGATCGTTTTCCGCGTACAAGTCCTCTCGGAATCAGTGAGGACACGGGAACCAGCAGCTTACAATGCAAGCAATGGATTACCTGCAAGAAGCCACGCCAGAATTGAACCAAAATTTGGGAGTCAAGTCTAATAATATCTGCGAGCAAGAGCACGGTCAGAAGCCAAGACAACATAACTCGTCGCATGATATATATACCCTTTGGAATAAGTAGAGAGGTAACGCACCTACACAACACATGTTCATCGGTGATGCTGACTCAACTCCACAAGTGAGCCGCGATCGCTAACATAGCAAAACCCGCACAGCCACTGGACTCGTCCTCCCTTACCACTGTGCCTGTTTGCATTTCTTCTAGTCATAACACGACCACGAGGTGCAAATGGAAGGCACAAGGATTCAACTGCCCAGGTAAGCCGCGGAGCGACGCCATGCGACTCGTTCTTTTCTGTCTGCTGACATCCTTGAATGAATCCCGCTTGCAAAGGAGTCAAGCATGTCGACGGTATACCTCACTCCGTCCATAATACTTGCGACAAAACTTACACCACAACGCCACTCGACTCTCAGTGTATCACGACTCGGAGTGTCAACGTCACTGATGATTTGTCCAAGTGTCACTGGAACTGGACACTCTGTCAGAGAATGTGGTGTCGCCGCTATAACTTTAGACCTCAAGGGCGAAGAGAAGCCTTGTTCCTGGGCTCGCGAAGGACTTAGCTTGCAACAAATAAGTTTCCATGATATGTCTATGATATAAACGCAACGGCGCCTCACCATCGCTGAAGAACTTCATCTCCATGATCTTGGTGAGCACGGCGATGAAAAAAGGACCGAAGAATTGCGTGACTTGACAAGGTACAGGAGCTCAAATGACATCATTGAAGAACGGCGTCACTGCGGACCTAATTACGCCGTGGCCGTGGACAAATATAAGATAAACTACAGGCACCCTTTCGTCTTTAACACCCTCAAACACGGTCGGACACCGTGATGTGACATAGCCGGCTCGGCACATATGTACACACAGATTGCGCCTAGATAATGGGTGATTAGTGACTTCCCGTCAGGATTATCAGAGATGTTCTAAACAGGAGGGACTCGTATGGGGCATGTCAAAGCCTGTCATCGGCCACTGTCTGTAAATCCTAGAATCCGCGGAGGGGTCCTACCCCCTCTGTAAAGTCATCCGTAAATCACTTGCTATTTGCTGGTGCTCTATTTTCGATGTGGTTAGGTGGTACATCCTTCATTTTTGGGCATTCTGCACGGGTCTAAGGAGTCACGTTGCACTCACTGCGACTCTAAGTGCAGCATGGCGCCGTCAATGTATGTATTGTATTCCGGCCAGCAATGTCATTGCTAGCGGCCTAGCGTTGCCGCGACTCGGCTCCGATAGCCAAGTCGGGTAACATTTTGACTCGGCTCAGCTCGGGACCCGACTCGAAGCCGAGTTGATACTGCTCGGCCCATCACTTGTCTTGCTCATCGACATCCACAGCCCCAATAATGTATACCTTACAGACCCGTGCTCATAGCTCAACCCGCAGAGTAGAGTACTTAATTAAATTATCATGAATAGCACTAAATGAATATTCGTACATATTTGGTCAGTTCTAGACCCATTTTGGTAAGTCGCGATTGTGCGTTGTCACAGAAGGGAGCAACCAGTCGTTATGGCCAACTTCCAAGATCCAGTTAAGTCCCTTTATCGACATTTCCAAGATACAATTAACTCCTCATTGATAGTGTCAATATTATGCCCAAACGTCTATACGACAAGGTCCATGATGCGTATAGTACTGTATAATGTAATACAAGAGCTTTATATGTATACAGCAAGTAAACAAGAGAGCACGTAATGTCCGAGCATCCATCAAGGAGTGATCACAAAATAACTGAGCATATAGAGGTAATGCGAGCACGGTTGCGTGCTCCAGCCAGCTGGCCCGTCAACGGAGCATGCCTTCCAACGCCTAAGCGAAGTACTCCTGGACGACGATCTCGAGTACTCACCACCGGAGCGACGGAGTCATTCGATGTGGTCTCACGGGTTTATAACGCCGTTCCAACCACAGGCTAAAGGGTCTTGGGCCGCAACTTGACTAGTCGGGTGGCTTTCACTTGCTTTCCAGCTTTTCCGAAATACCTCTCCGTCTCGAAAGACCAATGGAGGCTGCCAACGATCCAATCCGCGAGTCCGTCGACGTACACACGAACGTCCGCGTCAATGGCAGAGTCCCAGGACGGTAAGTTGGCGCGGTCGTGCACGAAGCGGTCAATCGCATGTTTGCAGTAGTCGCCGACGACATCGACGGCATCTTGAAGGCAAAGTCCTTGTTCATGCATGATGACGTCAATCATATTATGTGTATGCCCTTTGGATTGTTCAACATCATAGGAAAAGATGTCCTAACCGACACGTTGGCACGAGCGCAACGGAGTGACATTTTGGTTAGCATTCAAATTAGAAGCGGACGGGGTTGACTTACATTAGACCACGTGACGAGATCATTTGCAGCCTCGCCCAGACTAAGGACAACAGGATGTTCCATGACTTCATCAGGAATATTGAGGTGGTGTGCGTATTCGATGAGTACCCAGCTGGGTTTGCACCCGCTCGTGTCGCGGCGGAGGGAAATGTACGACTCGAGATCAGGAATGGTGCCGTTGGTGCGGTCGAGGGCTTGCTGATGAATAGCTTGAAAGAAGAGCTCCATCGTCTCTTGGAGCCGCCGACAAGCGCCGGGAGAAGCTGTTTGCATAAAGCGCTTGTAGAAACTGGAATCAAAGTTCAATGGGTTAAATGCTAATCACAACAGTGATAAGATACGTACTCTCGTGTCATCCGATTCAGACGCGCGGGCGAACGGTAGGTGTGTGGGTGGTGAATAGAATTCATAACAACGTTGGCGACATTATCGATACTACGATTGTCCATGTCGTCGGAGAGGTTGTCTAAATGGAAGAGCCAGTTAAGGAAATCGCTGCAGACGCGCAACTGAGGGTAGCCAGCATTAGTGTAGCACATCGCGGCGAGCTTCCCGGCCTTCAAGCCATGAAAGGCACGACGAGCGGCTTCATCGAGGACGGAGTCGCCATTAAACAACCATTTCTTTGACTCTAGGGAAACGAGTTTGTGGTTCCTGTCCATGTGCATGTCGAACCTGCAATGCGAGACGAGATCAGGAATCAAGAGGGTTGCGGCGGTTGACTGGGCGGTAGAGGATAAGGGGGACATCTTGTAACGACAGACTAAATCCTGAAGGAGCGACGGTGTTCGATTGATTCACAGAAGAAATAGAATGGAAAAGAGATACCATGTCTGGCGCCAACAGTGGGCTTATAACTGCTCGCAAGGACCGGTTGGCTTTAGAACTCGATGGCAACGAATAGAAATCCTGATGAAGACTGGTTAGCTTTAAAAGATGACAGAAGGACGACTATCCTAGCATAAGAGGACTGACCATTTCGAACATGTCCAGCATGACGTAGCCACCGGCTGAGCAGTGGCAGATCGAGTGGCATATAAATCTCTTCCTCGGGACAGGCGCCAAACTCAGATTGAGATACAAACGCAGCTCACCTGATAACGGCACTTCAGCCAGACAGCGAGGAGATCAAATGGCTGTGGTGCCCGGCGCACGTCTCGTAAGGACAGAAGGATTCCGCCGATTTATGAGGGCGCGATTCTAACCTGTGTCAGTAACGGAACCCCATCCCCGCGATGATAAAGAGGTATAGGAACCAAGGCTTGTGGTTGCAATGGACCAATCACAAGGCACTGTACTGGAAGTGCCATCAGGAGGAACGATGCGAAAATTGATCCCTCCGCGCCCTGGATCAGGGACGATGATCAAGAACGACTGCAGCCCGTCATGCGGCATTGACGTTTATCAGAAAGACGGTGAGATGCGGTAGCCGTGTGGCTGGTACCTAACCCATAGTACCACAAGGGCAAGCACGTGTGGGCACGCGAGAAAGGCGGCGTTGACGTCCTCGGGTATACATAGTCCTCGGTGTCGGTATTTACACTTCTTCCTTTCAATCAGGACGGTGTTCTGGATTGAAGTGAAAGTTCGAGCCTTGGCTCGGAGAGTTGGAATGATAAAGATGTTGTATCATTACGCTCAGTGTCTGGGAACAACATAAGCCACGCCCCTGCTATAGGTAAAGTGACAATCACCTTGCCAACCAGATTTCAGAAGAGTACATGAGACTCAGGCTCAGTTAAGCACTTAGCCTATACGAGATTCCGCGCGAGGAGAGCCAATCCAAAGTCTGCTGAGTCTATTCCAGTTTGCATTGGCTTGTTTAGGGACAAAGATGAAACATAAACGAGCGAATAAATTGCATCGGAAACGATCGTCGGAAATATTGAAACTATCTTGTATGCGCGCCGACGCCATTGCTGACCTAGGCCGACATAGGATTAATGTAGGTACACCCAAGGCATATAGTCCCATTCTGGGAGGAGTAATTCCATCAGCTCGGGAGGCAGGCGACGAGGGACGAGCAACATACATAGCTATTGTCAGTACAGCACATCGGCACCTGTTTCGTCACACAACTCCTTCCGCGCCCAATCACGGTGAGCGTTGAGCAGGACGAACCAACCAGCCCTACGTTGACTGCAGACGAAATTGAGATGCCGGAGGGGAGATCCAAGATAGCATCCGGCTACAAGAGTACACAAGAGTGGGATCAGTGCTCACAGGGAACATGTGCAGTGACTCACGCTTAGCACGTCGGTGCAACAGACAATTTCGCCATCTGGACACTGGGGACTACTTTGAGCGGCTTGAGCAAATGCAGCCAAAGACCAGATAAAGAATAGAGCCGAATGCAACATGGACGTTTCAAGTTAGAGCAATTCTGCTTGAATTGAGCAAGAAGGCGCTGCAATGTGCCACAGAACCGAAATTCGTGACAATTTTCACGCCCTCCAAATGTGGGAGAATCCCAAGACACCCTCGACAACGTCCGTAGTACTAGCGCTACCGTCAAGCGGAATCCCTCGCGGTCTGCCAGTGGCTGGAGTGCGAAGCCCACGCTGCGTCTTGCCATGCGCTTCCCTAGCACGCTTTCCCTGATCGGAGGTGCCTTCGTTGCCTACGCAGCATACCAGCTATTCTTCGGAAACAATCGAGCTGGCCGTCCACCAAGTCGTCCTCTACCGCACGAACCCCCTCAGCCCCCACTTCATCGACGCGATGAGCGGCAACACCAGGAAAATATCGAGTCCCCCCAGAGAGGTCGGCGCATTCCGGTACTAGAAGCCTCAGACTACGCGTCCCATCGACGCGATGAGCGGCAACACCAGGAAAATATCGAGCCCCCCAAGAGATATCGGCGTGTTCCAGTAGAAGCCTCAGACTACGCGTCCCTCCGAGCTAGAGCTAAACAGGAAGGCGACTTGAAGTCCCAATGTCGTCAGCAGAGCAAAGAGGCCTACGAACGCCATGACCATGCCCATGCCAAGGCTCTCTCAGAAGAAGCAAAGCGCCATGGAGCCGAGATAAAAAGACTCAACGGTCAGGCGAGTGCGACCATATTTAAAGGCAACCTCTAATCTGCATTCTCCTTGGGCACTTCGACTGACAGCGTTTACTCTCAGAAAACAACCAGGTAAGGCGCTCAGTAGCGACCTCGCACCTTTACCGCACACTTTGCACGGTCCTCAGGACAAAGCTGCAGGCGAAGTCGACCTGCATGGTCTCTTCGTGAAAGAGGCCATTGCATATTCTGAGAAAGCTGTCATGGACGCCCGTCAGAGAGGTGACTCCAAAATCAGGTTAATTGTCGGTATGCGCATTTCTTTTACGCGTTTCGAGGCTTCAAGCTCATGGTCTTGGGCAAGGGCAAGGCAATCATTCCGAAGGAGGTATCTCTCGGCTCAAGCCCGCAATACGAAGATATATGGAGTCGTAAGTATTCCTTGCCAATGATCGACGCCTGTTGACCCGGTCTTCAAGGCGTAGACGCCGCGTTGAAGTAGACCCAAGGAATCCAGGTGTACTGCTAGTTCGATTGGGCGGTAGGCAAAATATGTAGGGATCTGTCAAATTTCTTCTTGGTATACCCAGATATCCATTTTTATGGTTCACCGAAGTCATTCTATGCTGACTCGTAAGATACCCTCCTAACTGAGGCTTGCCTCTACAGCCACGGCCCCACTTTTCGAATGTTAACTGAACACTACTCGATTCACGAGAAGCTCGACTAGCTTAGCATTTTTGTTCCCCGGCACAGTAACCCAAATACTCCAGCTCCCTACTGGCTAGTTGAAGGTTCGATGAAATCTGTACCCTCAAGGCGGCGCAGCGGCACCTCGACCTGAACTGCGCAACTACTGAATTACACGACGTCCGCCGGGGTAATCTCCTTTGACATATCCTAATGTGCTCGGAGGCATCGTCCGCTAGGTCGCGACATCTCGGATTTCCCGAATGCGTCGTCCAGGCCGGAGGATCACTTGCTGAGAGAGGCAAGAAGGGCATTGAGGAGGCAACATGCTGGCGCTGTTCTATACTTGGGGAGCATGGTTCTGCCGCAATTCGCATGATGTTGACAGTTAGCATCCTAACTCAAACGGGTGAGGAGGCGCGCAAATATATTTACTTATAGCATCGACCTACTTCGCAACTACTCGTTCAGGTCGTCTAACCTCCGCAGAGAGCTTTGTCATTTTCGTCATCGTGATACCCGCGAATACAGCATCGACTACTTATTAATCTTGCGGCTAAACCTTTCAAGCTCTGCGTTACCCTGGCAAGCCGCGTTTTCCTTTGTACCCGATGGAGGAACCGTGTATTTGGCGGTCCGTCGAAGCTGAGCTCATCCTCTCGAAGATGGATTCTGCCTGCTCTTTACTATCACTGTAGTAAGGTGAGGGTAGGATATGAATATGCCTTATTGGAACGGCTACCTTCTGATCTCGAAGCATAGGTCTGGCTTGTAGGTATTTTCTGCTTATGCTGCCGAAGGGGAGAACGTCCGACATCGGCAGGGACCTAAACCTGGCGTAATACCCTTGACCAAGATTACGATTCAGTGATCATACGAAGACATCGCATGATAAGTCGCTATCAGGTCATCTGGGACAGTTAAGTCCGTGTGGAAGTGGAGAATGGAGTTTGATGGAATTTGCCTGTTTCAGGAAAATGAAGGGGTGGACTGCTTCGGTAAAGCTTCGGCACCCTCTCCCGCGTGACCCGCGGCGATATGGTTGTTGCCCTCGATCTTACATGGACCAAATCAACCAACTTGAATCATACGCTTTCCACCATTACCTCCCTCTCCCAATGTACCACTCGCAATATATGATGAGTTTGAATGTCATCGGAAATCACACAGGCTCATAACGTAGGCGGACAACATTGCCGTACCAATTCCTATGTTGTTCACCGAATTGTAGGCCGCATTGCGAGACGTGAATGACAGGTTTCACCCTCATCCGCAGGAGCAACCTGTTACGTTGTGTTTCTGGATGCTTTCGCCAGCCTGCGCGAGGGCTCGACATTCCTCTACGAGGACTCTAATCGGACCATAAGATCTCGTACGGCAGTATTTCTGCTTATGTCTTGCTGGCCCAGCACTTGCCCAGCGCTTAGGATTGTCGATGCTGAGTTACTTTTCTCGTAATCAGGTGTACTCAAAGTTTGAGAGAACAGCTGAACGCCAAAGACAGTTTGATTTATTCGCAAGTACTCACAACAGGACTTTTGCCAGGCTTGCTACAGAAGCCTATGCGTCGCCTTCTTTGCAGGTCAGATCAATAGATACGCTAAGTTCAGAGTGTGCGGTGGTAACTTTATGTCAGATCCGCGATTGACTTATTGTCGGGTAGGGCCCGTGGGCAAGTTTTGCGACATCAGATTAGTCTTTGGTCCGATCACTTCGGTTCCTTCAACTATGTAAGCGGTGATACCTCTTTGATCCATGCGGTCGTGACGATGCGGGCAGCCAACTTGACCCTGGCCGGCATCTTGTTGCAGACAAATAAATAACTGGATCTACAACGTCCATGGGTGTTCTACGGTTCTCCTACTCACGAGTCACGCCATGTCCGACTGGGTGACTGTGGCTACCTTGGCTCTCGGCTGCATTCTAGCTTTCTACATTGGAAGTAATAAATCCTCCCTATTCCGTCCTGGACCCCCTGGGTTGCCATGGATTTGGAACGTTATCGGAGTGAATACAGACGCTCCATGGATAACATATATTGAGTAGGTAAAAACTGGTATCATGATGTCAGATCTGTCGGGCTCTACGTCCTCCACTCAATTTGATGCAATGAATAGGTGACTTAGTATATTTTTGATTGCTGGGAAAGGATATCATCATCATCAAGTTGGAAAAGATTGCAAGAGACCTGCTCGAGAAACGACCCGGGAATCGCTCGGACCGTCCATACTTCATCACTAACGACGCGTGAAGGCCTCATTTCCTTTTATAACGCTCATATAAGTCCGTTCTTCAAGGCTTAGAGTGGATTTCAGTACCATGTTTATGCCGTACGGCGATCGGTGGCGATCGCACCGGTGGTACTTCTATCAGACATTTTGGCTCGGGGCAGTAGCTAAATTTCAACCATATCAACATCGCGAGGCCTGTCGTCTCCTGCAGCGAGTGTTTGACGCCCCAAAACAGCTCAGTGATCACGTCTTCGAGTAAGTGCCAGAAATGGAATGTGATG
Organism: Nevesoporus exiguus; assembly: GCA_038089155.1. NCBI lineage: Eukaryota > Fungi > Basidiomycota > Agaricomycetes > Boletales > Boletaceae > Nevesoporus > Nevesoporus exiguus. The sequence goes on from JBBPKI010000069.1 coordinate 13,635, forward strand.
ATAGAAACCGGCTAATTCCTCGTTGAGGGTACATTACAGTGGTCGTCATGAATAGCACATATAGCTACGACCAAGTATCTCAAAGGACGAGATCAGCGACATCATAGCAAACGCACTAGAGACGGTTATACCTGCCGTACGTCCCGATATTGCTGTTATTGTGGGAGACTTTTCGTAGTGTGAGTCAACTATGTTTCCTGTTTCATGTTTGATTTGGAGGTAAGTCTGGTCAAAGTGCTGCTTCTTCCGTCATGGTTCCCCAGCATGTCATTTAAAAGACAAATGAACCCGGCGGGTTGTCGAAGCAATATCTAGAACAGCCATTTCAGTACTCTCTCAAAAAACGGTAATTATCATTTCAATCACTCATTCCGCGCAACCATTGTATGTGTTAGCTAAGCAGCAACCTCTCACCGTCGATGGTACACGATGCGCTGCGGTATCAAGAAGGGTAGGGAATTTCACCCGAAGTATCGTGGATGAAACCTCAAGGAAGTATCCAGGATCGCATTTCTAGATACGCCGTTCGGTCACCTTGCAGAGTCCTTCCCTAATTCGTGCCATCATCCAATTTGTTAGCTACATCAGAGAGCGCAAGTGAATGCCTGCACGTACAGTATTCATCACTACCGACGTTTTTAACAGTCCGATGCGGTCTTGATGACATTCTTTCTTTTGATGGTGCTGCATCCGGAAGTCCAGGACAAAGCGCACGCACAAATCTATGCAGTTGTGGGCGAGGACAGGTTACTGATATTGGATGATCGACTCTTGTTACCCTTCGCAGGTGCCATTCTTCAGGAAACGTTCAGATACCGCCCTGCTGGTCCTCTCTGTCAGTGACTCCTCTTGTTACATCTTGCTGTTCGCCACCTTGAATCACACGGCGATGTCACACGCTGCCGTGAATGGCGATGTGTATGACGGATTCCATACCCCCAATGGCGAGTAACAGACACATTCCTTGAATAAGTGAGCATTTATTAACACTTGAATTCAGGTGCCATCATTGTAACGAACTTGTGGTCAGTATGTCCTATGTTATACCCAGATCGGTCTCGACAATGATGTTCACCAGGGCGATGGCACACGATGTCTCTAAATTTTCAGACTCACATGCATTCATACCTGAGCAATTCCTTGAGGATGGTGGCTCACTTAAACCCAACGACATTGAACACTTTGCGTTTGGATTCGGCCGACGCATCTGCGTCAGGGGGTACTTCGCAGACACCTCCATCTGGACGGTCACGGGAAATGTATTGGCGTTGTTCAAGATACTTAAACCCCTGGACGATAATTTTCAACGGTATTGCAATGTGAGTAATGTGCGAGAGACGGACCTAGCCCCGTGAATTCGAAGACGGTTCGGATATCTGTGGAAGACATACATTTCTGTTTAAATGCAGGATCGTACCCAGACATTCGGAGATGAACATGGATAAGCTGGAGCAGCTGGTTGCAGCTAGCACGCTTTAACGTGATTTTCTTTGTGTGTTTACCTAGGTTTGTCGACTCGTCATCAACAACTCGGAATCGCCAAGTATTTGACCTGTGCAGTGGCCGGTTGTAAATTTTGTAGTATATTGTGCAATAAAATGGGGTCTCGAATTGGAACTTGGTGCCATATGGAACATATCAAGCAGGTCACTGAGCTATCGACGAGTGTCTGTGAATCCTGAATCCATGGAGGCTCCTCTATGAATGTCTTGGCCGTACTTAATTGGGAGCCTCCCGCATCTTCGGCACCAATAAAGGCGCTGATTCCTATTTCGGGCCTGTCCCGCCTCTCTAGATACGACCCGGGCCACAGCCAACTCTTTCATAACGTATAGTCCGTGCATGTGAAAGCACTTCCAAGTATGGCATCTGAACACCTTCGGAAGTCGGCGTTTCAGTAGTGGGCCAAACCATCAGTCTCTGATTTTTGAAATGCGGGGGACCAAGGGCTCCAGGATAACCTTGTAAATAGTCAAGTTAGGTGTCTGGCAGTATCATATTTACAGTATCCACGCTTAGTAGTCGAGCTTCAAGTATGAGCCGTTTCTAGCCCTCGGACCTTGCAGATACATAATCTTTACTCCCTGACAACGTAAACCTCCGAGCTATCCCCGGGAGGTATAAGTACATCATGGGGTATAATGGATTGTTCTGTAGCAAGTTTTCTACTCACGCTATGTCTCACTGGACGACCGCGGGTGCCTTAGCTCTCGGCTGCGCTGTAACTTTCTACATTGGACGACGGGTCATCAAGAGTCATTCCCCCCCATTACCTCCTGGACCTCCCGGATTACCATGGATTGGGAACGTTATCGGAGTGAACACAGACGCTCCATGGATAACATATACCGAGTGGGCAAGAACATATGGTATGTCAGACGTGTCAGGCTCTACGTCCTCCACTCAATTTGATACAATGAATAGGCGACCTTGTCTATTCTCGTTTGCTAGGGAAGGATATCATCATCATCAATTCAGAAAAGATTGCAAGAGATCTGCTTGAGAAGCGATCCGGGAATTACTCGGACCGCCCATACTTCATCACCAATGAAGCGTGAGGACCTCATTTCCTTCCATAGTGCTCGTTTCGACCCACTCCCAAAGGTGTGGAGTGGATTTCAATACCGTTTTTATGCCATACGGTGATCGGTGGCGATCGCACCGGCGGTTCTTCCACCAGACATTTCGGCTTGAAGCGATAGCTAGATTTCAACCATATCAACACCGCAAAACCTGTCAACTCCTCCGGCAGCTGTTAGATGCCCCGGAACAACTCAGTGACCATGTTTTTGAGTAAGTGCAAGAAATGGTACGCAATGGTAAAGGCTGACTAATTCCTCGTCGAAGGTACGCTGCGGCAGTCGTCATGTGCAGCATATACAGTTATGACCCGGCGTCTCCAAAGGATGAGCTCGTCGACATTATAGCAAACGTGCTGGATGTCATTGTACCTGCTGTGCGTCCCGACATTGCCATTGTCGTGGGTGCCTTTTCGTGGCGTGAGTCGACCATGATTTCTATTTCATGATCGATCCAGAGGTGAATCTGATTAAAGTACTCCTTCTTCCGGCATGGTTTCCCGGCATGTCATTCAAGAGGCAAATGGATCTGGCGCGCGCATCGTCGAAGCTGTATCTCGAACGGCCATTCCAGCACTCCCTCCAAAATGCGGTAATAGTCCTTCAATCACTTGCACCATGCGCATGTTAAATAATTATATGTATTAGTCAAGCAGCAGTGCCCCGCCGTCAATGATACACGATGCACTGCAGCGCCTAGAAGAGAATGGAATCTCGCTCGAGGCATCGCAGCTGAAAGACCTCAAGGAAGCAGCTGGGACTGCAATTTTAGGTACCGTGCTCGATCGCCTCGTGAGACCCTTGGCTGATGCATGTCATCGTCCAACTTGTTAGCTGCATCGGAGACCGTAAGTGAATGTTGTATGTATGGCATTCGTCATCGCCAACGCTTTCAAATAGTCCAACGCGGTCTTGATGACATTCTTTCTTTTGATGGTATTGCACCCTGAAGCGCAGGACAAAGCGCATGCACAAATTCACGCTGTGGTGGGCGGGGATAGATTACCAACATTGGGTGATCGGCCCTTGTTACCCTTCGTAGATGCCATTCTTTTGGAAATGTTCAGATACCGCCCTGTCGCTCCTCTCTGTGAGCGATTACTCTCATTATATCTTGTTTCTTACCACCGTGAGTCACATAGCGATTCCTCATGCCGCTGTGGATGACGACATGTATGATGGATTCCACATCCCTAAGGGTGGGTGATCGGCAAGTTCCCTGACCGAGTGTCTATTAACACTTGAATTTAGGTGCCATCGTTATAACGAACTTGTGGTTAGTGTACCTCAAATTATGTCCAGGTCAACATTGGTGACAGTATTTACCAGGGCAATGGCACACGACGCCTCCAGATTCCTAGATCCACATGCGTTCATACCCGAGCGATTCCTTGAGGATGATGGGACACTCAAACCTAACGACGTCGAACACCTCGCATTCGGGTTTGGGCGACGCATCTGCGTCGGGAGACACTTTGCGGACATGTCCGTCTGGATGGTTATGGCCAAAGTACTGGCAGCGTTCAAGATACTCAAACCCCTTGACGAGAATGGAGTGGAGGTACCGGTGGAAGAAAAGTTTTCACACGGTGTTGCTATGTGAGTTACGCATGGGACATGCTGCTTGTTCCGTGATTTCAAAGCCAGTGCTGATTTCTGTGGACAGACATCCGCTACCATTCAAGTGCAGGATCATACCTAGAGACCCAGAGATGGACGCGGAGAAACTGGAGCAGCTGATTGCGGCTAGCACGCCAAATTGACGTGATTTCATTTTGGGGGGTTATTGTTGTTGAAAACTCGGAATCGCCGGGGGATGGTCGGCGTAAGAGTTGGCGCGGACTTTGCTCGGGTCTTTTGTATAGTGGTTGACTTCCTTGTATGAACTCGGTGGCGTTCATCTGTAAATTTTGTAGTATATTATGCAGTAAAATGACAGCGCGGGCTCGAATTAGAGGGTACTATTTCCATGGGACGCGTCATTGCCAACGTCCAGATGTGTGAATTCAGAATTCAGAGGTCCCTTCTCAGTGCAGTGAGCGTCTCTAAACTACCTCTCGGTTGATAGGGGCTTTGCTTCCGTTTTCGGCATGTTCTTCTCTACTTTGGTACCACTTATTTTGACACAGCTGCCGGTCGGAAAAAAACCAAGTAGACACGGGGATTAGTAAAAGTGCTATACACATCCCGCATGGTGAATGAAGCGGACTATATACCTGGAAAACGGCACCAATCGACGGTACCTTGAAGTAGAAGGGAGCCAGATAAGAACCTCATCACTAGAAAATGCGATCGTACTCGATATAGCTGGTCCTAAACAAGTTTTGGAACCACAATGGAGTTAGTGCTTCACATGCAAGTCTATCCACCCACCTGATATATTCTGGACGCTACTAGCATGCCGGAGTTGCCGTTAGTATGTTAGCTCTCTTGATCTTTTCTAAGCATGCCGTGGTACCATGACGTATCGGAAGACGTGAGTCAGTGGGCAATAGAGCCTCAAGAAGTTAATTGATGAACGACAGAAGTGGGCTGCCATGCGACTCGGAAGCCGGGGCCGGGGCGGCGTAGTTATCGCGCATGAAATGGGTGGTCGAATCATCTGACCAGCCATATCGCTCACACAGCCTCGTTATCCTGCAGCATTGAATCCAACGCGACAAAGGGAGTTGCTCTCCTTTTAAATCTCCATGACGTATGCGAGTGCGGTCCTACTGGTGGCTGACAGATTACTCCACATGTGCGCCGATAACAGTCGCTGCGTACCTGGGCTGTATTCTGGTCATATCGTACCCCATTTGCGAACCAGTCCAAAAGCGTCCAGGCTGGGGATCCCGGCCTACGAAAAGCCGTTATCGCTCGAATGATCTGGACTCGTATCACATTTGTCTAATGGAGGATTTGACGATGCGTTCCATTGTGGCCCTAAGTACTAAGCGCTCCATGTTTCATCGTCTTATCAGCCGTTCTCCAATAAATTTTCTCGGAGCTAAGAGCCTGCGGGGAGGGGTAGCGCAATTTTCGCGGTCGATCGCCTTTGTTTTCGCAGCGCTTAGATTGCGTTGTTATGAAAAACTGTCAATACCGATCCAGCAAAATACAGGTCATGCTGGCGTGGAGCAACTGGGGCCGGGACGGCCGTTGAATTGCCCACCGGTGGGCGATAGGCTTTTCTGCGAATGGGCGGTCGGCTCGATCACGACACCGCCTGCATTTGTGTGATTACATAAGCACCAGTGACCGCAGTGGACAGCGCCAAATGGCGTACCACTGGACGTATCTTTATAACTACCAGGATGGCTCGAAAACTCGGTCCGCGCACGCCTACACAGGTACCTCAGGCAGGCCCGCGCTACATCTCCATGTCGTCGCCGTCAAGACGTTCGTTTGGTGTCCCGAACGCGCTTGGAATCGACGGCGAGATTGCAGACTCACGCGACTCGCGCAAGCCGTCGCAGCGCACTTCTTGGATACGACCGAATATCTTGTCTGTATTGACGAGTCAGGACGAGGAGCTGGGCGTCAAATCCCCAACGCCGGAGCGCCCGCCTATCCCCAGCGCACTGCACGCCAGGGAACCAGACTCAACCCCCTTACCGGTGTTGTCAATGATCGTGCTGTCTATTGTAAGTGCGTCCGTGTCTTCTTTCTGTCACTGTTCTCAACACTGCGTAGACTGTGCTTGGAGAGTTCTTGTCTGCAAACGCATCGATGCCGTTCTTGCTCTTCATGGTCAAAGGTATAACCACATCCGTCATGATATTGTGTGATGCCTTTAAGGCTATTCCAGGATTCAATGAATTTCAAGAAGAATCAGAAATTGCCTTCTATACTGGCATTCTAGGTTGGCTTGTGCCAGACTTCGTTCTCGGACATGCACTTACCTCATCCGTCTAGTCGCTGCATTTTTCCTCACACAATTCCTTACCTCTCTATTATGGGTGTGTCCGTCTATGTTCAGTACACCGCCCTCTGATTTACGGAGATGTTGCGTAGGCTACTGTGGCTGATAGGCATGGTGGCCGGACCGTGTTGTTCCTCTCCCTGTTTGGGAGTGCGCTCACGGTTTCAATTTTTGGTACTTGCACGGCGTTTCGCCAGGCTCTCGTTGTACGGTTACTTCAAGGTGTCTTCGCGGGCGCAGTTGGGGTGGCTCGGGGATGTATCACCACTGTAACAGATGCCACTAACGAAGGCAGGGCATACGCCATCATGGGGTATGCACCTCTTGCATTGCATATCTAGAAGGGCCACTAACAGGTTTTCTGACTGCAGCTTTTGTTGGGGTCTGGGAGGTGTCGCGGGTGCCATTATCGGAGGAACATGTGCGTCATCTCGCGGTTGTTCAACGTCGAAACAGCTCAAATGTGTTTCAGTCGAGCGTCCAGCGGACAAGTGGCCGGAGGTGTTTGGTCATATCCCCCTCTTTGTTGATTATCCATACTTCTTGCCATGCGCCATTGCTGGAAGCATTACCTTGATCGGTGCGATCTCCATGCCGTTCCGCTGCATTGTCACACTTACTTCTTCCTAGGCTCACTCTTATCACTCTTCCTTGGCCGGGACGGAGGGCCAAGGCAAGGCGCCATTCGCCTTCCGCCAGAGAAACCTGGGAATCAACCGTCGCCCATACCTGAAGAAGACGAGGTTATAAACGAGTCCTTCGCGGATGAACAGCCTACAGGATTCTTCGACATCCTTAAACGGAAAATCTCGCGATCATTTTCTTTATATAGTGGATCAAGCTCACCAATTATTCATCCCACTGAGTTTCCCACCACACCATCCGTTCCTTTGATTTCATCTCCATCCATAGAGAGACAGCGGATGAACCGCACAAACGGATCTGCGTATGGTTATGGCGTTAATCAAAGATATCGCATAGCTAGCACGATCAGGCCTCGCAAGAGTATGGCAAGTACGTTGAGGAGTGGGGCGAGTGCTTACCTGGATGGTTATCAGCCCTCCCATGAGGGCTCGGAGCTCAACTTCACGCAGCGGTTGCTCATGGCGAACGAAAACGCCGTGACAAATATTGCAGATTTATGGGTTGCCGCTGCGATGAACGTCGACACTGAAGAGCAATATGATTTGGAAGCAGAGATGCCGGCGGATGAGGAGCAGGCATATTCTATTGGCGAGGAAGGTACTGATGAACAGGACGTTTTCCCAGCTGTCCGTGGGAGGCAAGATTTGCGGGGCGCTGACAGTGCGACGATCTCGTCCCAGCCCCGTCTCCGTTCGTCAGTTTCCAGGTTAGCGTCGGCTCGAGGCCTTCCTCAGCGCTCTCTCTCACGGACGTCTACATGGGATTCGCCTATACCTGGAGGTGGCCGTCTTTCCCGTCGGTCATCCGCGACCGCCCCAAGCATCTTTGCCCACACGGGTGTTCGGACCCCCCTTGCTGTTCTTGACGCGCAATTGCGCGAGGCAGGATCTGTGGATGCATTGCCACCCATCCTCGAGCGCCGCGGGTCGGTGCACGCTGTCGATGGAACTGACGCTGGTGCAGTGGAGGAAGTGGCAGAGAAGCCCCCTTCTTTGACATCTCAGCTTCCTATCTTGGTTATTGTCCAGTATGGGTTGCTAGCGCTGCACAGCACGACCCACGATCAAGTGTTCCTATCATATCTCGTTAGGTCAGTCGAACTTTTTTCCCCTATTAGTAATCAGCCTGATGAAGAGAATGACAGCGACTATGGGTCCGGAGGGTTGAACCTGAACCCAGGCCATTTCTCGCAATTGGGTATGTGTTGTTCGACACCTTGACTCGAGTGCCTCTAAGCCTGCATTTTAGTTGCTTTGATGTGTCTGTTTCAGATCGTTTACCAGTTCCACCTCTATCCGTGAGCAACTCACGTGTTCGCCTCTTTGATACGTTGATGCTAATCTTTTCCTTCAGAAACATTGGGCACGCACTCGCGCCTTTCTTGCCCGCTGCAGAGTTTCTAACACTATTGCTAGACCACCTCGTGGACGTTTCTCGCACCTGGCGATGTTTCGTCTCGGATCATTCTTGTTCATCCCTGCTTACCTCACCGTGACACTATACCGCGTCTTTGCAAGTGCGACCGACGAAGGCAACTTTCTCCTCATGACTGGTAGGCCTTGCTAAAGTTGCCTCGGTACCCAAAGCCTCATGACCTCCCTTCAACCCCAGCCCTCTCGATCAGCACGTAAGCCCATTCATTCCTTCCGATTCTTGAAGGATTCGTCGGCTGACCAAAAAACAACTTACAGCGCTTTCCGCTACTGTGGGAACACGTTCGCCTATACGGCTATCGCCATCCTTGTCAACTACAGTACGTATTTACTGCATGCCTCGACCATCGACATGGTAAGAATGACGATCTGCTTCAACAGTGACGCCGCCCTCAGCGGTCGGATTTGCTAACGGCGCTGCACAAAGTATCGTCAGTCTTGCGCGTTGTTTTGGACCAATTCTCGGGGGCTACGTGAGTTGTCTTTCCTCGCCTGCGCTTTAGGGAACGCTGACGCTGACGTGACACGTACCACAGCTTTGGGCCGCGAGCACGCAGAATGATCCGTCGGGGTATCCGCTGGGATTCTTGGTGTGTGCGGGGGTGTGCGCGTTTGCTGTGGCGCATAGCTTTTTGATCCGCTGATGATAATTCGATGTCTATGGAGGGGTATTCTCTGTTTTTCTTCTTTCTTTCTCTGACTAATATCCGTCGAGTGCACTAGAACAAGAGATGGAGAGCGTGTGGGTGCAGAGCACACCCGAGTCGAGCCTGCTTCGTGCCATTGTATTTTTGAATCGTTTTCCATCATTGCCGTTGTTATCCCTAGTCCCCACGTATCGTGAGGCGGTATCCTCGTTTTCTCTTTCGTCCTTTACTGCATAACATCTCATCTCGGACTTGTCTGTCGTTTTGTTTCATGTTAGATAGCATATAATCATCGATGAGCGCGGCTACGATATAAGGCCGTAAAGGATGTCGCCGAATCCAAAGGTGACGTGCCGGAGCTTCTACAGTTTTATCTCCAAAGAGAGGGAGGAAAGAAGGCACAGAGAAGAAAAAAGTACCATTACATTAAGAAGCCAAACGCACCCGCGGATCAGACGGATTCGTGTCTAATGAGATCTATACATATCATCTCGAGGTCAAGAAGCAAATGGAACACGCCACCACGTCCTCGGCAGCGTCGTATAAACAAAAACGAGCACGAAAGATGATCGCGATCGCGCGACGATCTACCAAGAGGAAATGTGACGTTCAGCCCGGTTCGCGTTCCAACGCGTCCATGCTCACAACACGACTCACCCCAATCAACGTCCCTCCAAACTGACCGGCTCATCCACTCTCCTCAATCCATCTGCCACGTATCCGCGGACGGCGTCTGTCGTGCCAACACCTCGTCATACCGACGGAGTAGTAGCCGTTCCACCCACCCACCCTTCGGGAACGGCTTATCCCACCGATTGTGCAGGTGCACCGCAAAGATCTGCTGCAACGCCCGATCAAGTCCACCACCCTCTTCCAAGCCCTGCCCGGCCGCCCACTGTCCATCCGCACGGTCCGGCCGGAACGGGTCCGGGACGCTATTATCCAGTCGACACGCGAGGGGGTCGCTGAAGCAAAACGGGAGGATTTTGAAGGGCGGTATGGACGCGGCGAGAAGGCGGCGCCAGAGTCGGAGGTAGAGGATTGCGCCCCAGTCCGTCGAGGACGCACGTGGTGGGGTAGAGGTGGCCATGAGATGGAATGCCTCGCAGAGATAAGGCGAGCGCTGCTTGAAATGCATGAGCGCACCATTGAGCGCTTGGTACGTTTTGCCTGTAGGAAGAATGGGGGGAGAGAAGGCGTGAACGTGCGCGCCCGAAGGTCAGCTGATGCCTTACCCCAGCAGTCCCATTGGGTGACAAACTCGTGCTCGAGGAGTGGTTCAAAGTCGCGCGTGACGAGCATGTCCATGTCGATCCACATGCCGCCATAGTTCCAGATGACGAGCAGACGGATGAGGTCGCCGTCGACCCATGCTTTCTTGTCGTTTAGTTGAAGTAGCTTGCTCGCTTCCATAGCGGTGCCCTTGGCGAGGGTGGGAATGTCGACGAAACCGAGCGAAAAGGACTCAGGATAGCGTTCAAGGTACTCGCGCACGATCGGGTTCCCGCTGAGGTCGCCGTTGGACCAGAGGACAAGATGGGAGCGGGGAAGATTCTGTGTGGCGAAGAAGGATTTGAGCATGAACTCCTGGCGGTCGCCGAATGGGACAAGGTCTGTGCGCCAGTAGGTGTGGTACTGGTGACGGTCTTTAGGGGGTATCCAAGCATCTTGACGAGCACCGTGCTCTGGTAGGACGACGGTTCCAGCAAGGGCATAGCAGTCTATGCCCATTCGCATGGGGAGGCCCGCCTGGACCTCGAACTGCCTCTTACCATATAGCTCCTCGGTGACATTGTACGACGGGCTGACTCGGTCAGGGTTAAAGCAACCCGAGAGCGGCGTGATGGGGTGAATTTCGTTGGCAATCCAGTTGCGGTCGTAAAAAACGAGGTCGACATGGAGGTGAGGCTCGAAGTTATGCCAGGCCCACCAAAGTACGAGCAGCGCGGCAGGTATCGCAAATTTCAAGATGTTGAGTAACGCTCGAGGTCGATTCATCGCTCTGGGATGCGTACGCGGGAATGCGGATCGTCGCCAAAACCAACGCAACGACGATAGGGTTGGTGTCAGAAATGAACTGGACCGAGGGCGGTCAGAGGGTTCGTGGTCGTCGCGAGTGGGCAGGATGTCGTACGGTGCCGAAGGCATGCATGCATATACGAAGTGGGAAACCTCAACTTGAAGGTTTGGGCTCAACCAGCGCTGGCGACCAGCCGATTAGCCGACGCCGCATAGTACTTACTGTTTTAATCAAGGAGATTCATTCAAGGGTCACGCTCAGACGCCCAAGCGGGTTCCTTTCGATCCACTGAGTGGAATGTTGCACCAGCCCGCGAAGCTAACGGATTTCTTCGCTGGAAAAGACAGTACTGTACGCCAAAGAAGTTCAATCATGGTTGCCAAGGCCGCATCAATCACGGTTGGGTAGTTGCCAGAATGACTGTACATCATTCATCATTTGTCTACCGTAAGGTTGTCAATGGTTCTTCCCCACAACTCATGTGTTTGATGGGTAGCCCAGCACAACCCTGACTCCAACGTGCAGACCGAGGTCTTGAGGCCTCGGACCCGACGTACATAGTTGCTGACACAACACACACAGATCCTATTCTGAATCCCAGGGCCTCCCAGTCGCGCGCCATTGATGACTTTCCCGGGCTGCCAACTGGTGTCGCCCTAATCATTTTTTGAGCTGCTGGATCTCCTAAGACTAAGGCTTGGGGTGCCCAATATCCGGACAACACAGGAAACTTGTCAATCCCATTTCGTATGATCCCTTGGCCTGCCCGGTTAACAAGATACGAGTCTTCCATCTTGTTCACAAGCTCGACTGACACGGTGTCGGAGCAGACAAAGACCTCCTCAGCATATCCGGAACAAGGTGGGTCGGTCTGGCTACTCGTCTTTGAACATGCTCACTCTGTGATGCAGGCGCCAATCTTTGGTTGATTCCATAGTCTCGGCCGGGCTTGTTGCAAAGAGTTATGATCCAAGAGAGCGAGGGGCGAGGCGGCAACGATGGTATAACGAACGACACCAGCGGCGACCCATAGGGGAGTTGCGCCGAAGCTATTTGCTAGAGAACGGGACTTGTCAACATCACCCAACTAGAACTGCGCAGGAACACGCTAAGCACTTGTTTGCACCACAAGAACCATCAAACCACACCACGAGCCACGCGAATAAACCCTTAAATGTCGAGGCCGAGAAGGAGACAGCAGAATCTGTGGTCTCGAATAGGAGCTTATCGGCGACGATGCTATGAGGACGCTAGAGAGGGACCAGGGACCTTCAGGTCGAGGATGAACAACTTTGTCGTCGTGGGGTTCCTCATTGACGCCCACAGGTTCAGAAGTCTTGAATCTTTTCTCTCCCTCAGGGCTTGGTAGCTGTCTGATTCCGTACTACCATTGTTGTATTATAGGCTGCGCTGTCATCGCTTGGTCACGCAAGTCAATTCAAATAGCTTGGTTCTGTAGACCAGTCACTCCCGGGTTGGTTAGCACGACTAGTGGACGAAGGATGACATCAATGAGGAGCGGCGCCGGGATGCCTTTCCAGCCGATGATCACGCGCACACTCCATGAGGGTCGAAATCGCGAGAACGAGATGCGACGTGATATAATTGTCACCTGGCTCCCTCTGGTGCCATTTCGGTTCCTAATGGCGCCACTACAATATGCCGGCCGCGACGCACCCGCAGCCTGCACCAGCATCGTATGCCCACTACCGCACTCAAGTTATTCTCTTTGTGTACCTCGTCCATTTTCCTTGAGGCAGTGCGCCTTGCTAGGCAGTACGTGTATGTACATAAGGTAACGATGTAAGCTACTGTTAGGTTAATAATATTCCAAGTTGTATCCTTCATCAGTCCTAGAAATCTCACGGCATCAATCGACGTTGAAATCATGCGTCGGCCCTCTACTTCATAAAGGGCTTCAATCACGGTACTCGAGTCGCGCCTGCACCACCCCCGACATCTCTGAGTGACGTCGCCTGATTCGTCTCCAAACTATCCAAGGCACCATCCTCTGCCCGAGCCTCTTCCAGGTCGACCACGCCATCTCCACGTGCAAATGCGGCAGGGGTCATCACATTTTCGTTACAATCTAGCTGAGAGAATACCCCAAATCCGGCATCGATACTTTGCCTTCGGTTCCGAGGGCCGTGGTCGTACAATTCACGTATGTTGACGATGAACCGAGGCATGATGACACATACGAGTGGATAAGCTAGAGTATCCAGGAAGAGCACTGGTCCGCCGGTTGGAGATGAGCCGAGTTGGATTAACTCCTGGATATCGAAAAGCAGATTCCTAGTATAGGGGAAACCATATCGGTAGTCAGTTCTCTTTTCAGAAAAAATCAAGAATAAAGGGGGCGGAAAAGATGGACACAATCGCGTCAGAACGGGGAAATAGACATACATAACGAAATAAAAAACCCCTTCTTGCACAAGTAACTTCATCGTCTTGTCAATCTCAAAGTGCTTGGTCGATCTATAGACCTCGGCAGAATGTCGGAAGGTTGGGATGACAGCGAGAATCAACAGCGTAGTTCCAAGAAGAAGTCGAGGGATTGATTCATAAATCACCAAGGGGACAGTCACATTGGGTACATATCCGCAATATGTGAAATCGAACACTTTGACAACCGTCACTGGAGAGCAGTTAGACAAGGAACCGGTTATCAGAGCATCCCAATTGAGACTGCAGCATACCTGTGGCCCTATCGGGGTTATAGTAGAAAGCGTCCCAAACAAAGCTGATGATGACTTGCAACAGATAGATGACCAAGAGGATACTGAGGACTGTCCTGGATAGACCCCACATCGCGTACACACGCAAAATCATCACCACTAGGTATGAGTCAACAGGAGGATAGCAGAGCAGTCATCTGTAGCAGCTCACGATCGGCAGCAGAAAGGAGTATGCTGTATCCCCAAAAACCTAGTTGGCCAAGTACCATACCTTTCGAAAACCATTCATATCTGACCCTAATATAAAACCCGCTGAAGAGCGCGCTTACACCTATTATGCCGTCAATCTTATAGCTCGTTTGCTGGAGAAAGGTGCCTACGTCTATCAGAAGGCGATCACTAATGGCAGACGAGTTATAAAGCAAAGGAAAAACTAACTTTAACAGGCCCTGGTACGAAACCACCGACTACTGTAAACACTATTTAGTCTATCTAGCATCCAAATAGGGTCAGTACAATCATACACACAGAGCGTAAGTATGCTTGAGAACATTCATCGAGAGGATTAGCTGTGATTTCAGGGGATACGGCAGGTGTAAACGTACATAAGCCAACAAAGTCCAGCGTAACGAACCTATTGGAACAGTTAGCTCGGAACAATGTAGTGGCAGAGGACGAGGTTGTCAAGCACGTACGACAACGAATAGTACAGAGACCCAGCTGAAGGATCTTCGCTGTGGTGCTGTCAGTGATGCAGTACTCGTCCCACAGTAGACCCTTTGTCACCCAAACATAATCTATCTTTGTGATCATTAGCCACTGAACGAATTAGACGGAGAGAGCGAAATAAAATACCTCTCTGGGAAACGTGAGGACTGGAGCACCGACAGAATGACAAGGGTCAACTGAAAACAAAGAGAACATGTCTCGAATAACACTCACTATAATCATATCCAACAGCAGTGATCATTGCAACTGGGTGTGCAAAGGGATTGAATATAATTTAGTTGAGAGTGTGGGTGATCATACTCCATGCGTAGTTAGATTCCTTGATAAGCTCCAGTGCAGATTGAAAGTCGGAGGGCATAGCTTGTCGACAAAAAGCGGTAATGTGCAGTTATCGAGTAGGAGAGTAGCCTCCAGGCGTCCAAATCGAGGACAACTGTACACTGTCCTCGTCATTTAAGACTGGGGGTCCGGATGGCTCCGACTCGGCAGCACATCTTGAGGGGAACGTGGTGCAAAGCGGTGTCCAATGTCACCCTCAGCGGGTACAGCAGGCCAAGAAAGTTTTCGTGCATCGGAGGAAAGCAAGCTGACGAGC
Source organism: Nevesoporus exiguus (assembly GCA_038089155.1). NCBI lineage: Eukaryota > Fungi > Basidiomycota > Agaricomycetes > Boletales > Boletaceae > Nevesoporus > Nevesoporus exiguus. The sequence continues at coordinate 28,865 of JBBPKI010000069.1, forward strand.
CCGCTCGGAAGACAACGCCACAACAGACGATACCATTTGGCCCATCTCCAATCTTTCCTTGTCTCGGACGTTACGCTCGAACGTGGGTTTGCCAGGCTTGTATTCTCATTTTTAAGGATACGTCGTGTTCCCGTGCGTCTACAGGAAATTAATGACGCCAAGAACAATATCAGGTTTAGACAGAAGGCGTCACCTAGCTGGTCTGCGTCTGCCAATAGCCGTGGAGACATCAAAGTTGCGGGCTCCAACACGTTGTTAACTAGACTTCATTCAAGTTGGTCCGGCTAGCAACGACTCCGAGTCGCCGGAACCGCCATGAGTCTAGTTGGATCCACAGCATCACAGGCGCAGCATTACTTGGTCGTCGGAACGTTGGCGCTCTCACGCGCCCCGTGGACACTAGTACTGGCATTAGCCGACACATACTGGACGCCACTATCATTAGTTGGGTACTTTGGACTCCAACGTTCACTCGCAATCCACCGAAGCCCCTCATAAGTCGTAACTAACACTCTTTGTATCTGCATCCATTCTGTCGGATTAGCAAGCACGTTCGTAGCCAGATCACGTCGGGGCAAGATGATCGGCGTATGCATGCTAGGACACACGTCGGACGACTTGGGACCAAGGTCGTACGACCCATCTACCATGCCAGCGGGTATCTGACACATTCCCCACATGGTCCCTTTCTCTCTTCGTACCTAAAAGAACCCTCTTTCCTTCGCTCCAACGTCTCAGTCCGTTGTCTGCCCGCCACGACAACTGTGTTCGCTGTCTCTTGATAGCTGTTGCGCTCCAAGTCGAGGCTCATATCCGCCACTGGCATGTTCTTGTGTGACGGCTGAACACAGTCGAGCTCGTAACAATGCTTGGACAACATTTGCCATAATACAGGAGTTATAAGACGTGCAGATCTATGTGGAATCCAACGTGTATCTACTATCTGGGTGAAAACTGCCGAGCGGATCTGACTCTCGGAGACTCTGTTCGGCTAAATAACGACTACATCAACGCATTGGGGAGGGGCAGGTGAGGTGTGGGGTAAACTACTCATATACAAGTAATGTTTCCGCCGTTGAAAAGCTGCCCATACAATCCGTCGTAAAAAAAAAGGGCAGACGTGGCCCCTTTGTGTTCGGGAATAAAATGTACATCGTGCCTGTATTACAAAAAACACCTACAGCAATCGCGAGTCATTGTGATATTGCTTTGGTTGCAGCGATCAGCTGCTCCATCTTCTGGGCGTCCATCCCTGGCTTCCTAGGCACGATGCTGCACGCAAAGGGCAGCGGATGTCTGCAAATGCGTGAATGTCGCATTGAAATGATCAAGAAGACACCATGAATCGCTCACACTGCAAGGCCGCTGGAGAACTTGGGTTCTACATCAATCTCGACACCATTTGCGTCCTTCGGCTTTGAAATGGAGAATACAGCTAGCACGCTGGAAATTGCGGACCATACAGACATGTCTGCGAAATGCTGTCCAGGACAGATACGCCGTCCCATTCCAAATGCAATGTGCTGGGTATCGTTCGGGAGGAGGGAACCGTCATCGGCCAGAAACCGCTCGGGCATGAATTTGTCCGGGTCCGGATACTTGGACTCATCATGGGCCATGGACCACAGGTTTGTGATTACTAGAGCACCTGCAAAGTACACCAGTTTGTGAGCAGTGGATCGACCAGACTGAGATTGCCTTGCCTTTCGGAATATGGTACCCAGAGTAAACATCGTCATTTGTGACCGCGTGGGGAAGTGCTAGCGAGCTTCATCAGAAAAGGTCGACAAGATGAGAGTATCACTCACCCAAAGGAGTGGCGGGGCTGTAGCGGTACACCTCTCTGAGGATAGCATCTACGTAAGGCAGAGAGGAACGATCGTCAATCGTTGGCAGCTGCACACTGCCGAGTACGCGGTCGATCTCTGCCTGAGCCTTCTCTTGAACTTCTGGATTTAAAACCATCATGAGGAAGAATGTCGCGATCACTGAATGCGACTGTTTCTCAATACATCAGGGGTGGTAAATTTTGTGAGCAACTCCGGTTTGGGCTTACCGTCTCTGAACCGCCTGAGAGACGAGGTCAATCAACTGATATGACATCAGAGTAAATGCCTCACCGAGGAAAGCACTCGCAGCTGCGCCTTTAAGATCCCTCATCCATGCTCCATTTGTGACGGCATCTCCCGCTCCAGCTTTTCCAATTGAATCGTGTATCATCGATGGTGCAGCACCAGCGCTCAACTTCCCAAAACGTTTAGTCAACGATTTGGTGTATATATGTATGCTGTCCCTTACCAGCTTCTGCACGGAATACTCGAACGGCTTTTCGACGTATTGGCTCGCGGACTCCTTTGCAGCTGCCATCTTCCTTTTGAACGACATACCTGGAAACCATGATGGGAGACGGAGAACTGAGTGCAGAATTAAGCGTTTTCATAACAGGAAGACGAAGCACGTGACTCACGCAGAGGGAATGATCCCACAACAAGCGCGACCTCAGGTCTGATGATAGGCATTATATCCAACACCTTTGAGACAATTTCAACGAGTGCATCCTGTCGTGACGTGGGATCATAGTCATATACACTGTTCATAATAAGAGATGTCGCATAGCTGGAGAAATGAATCAATCGTCGACATCATGATCTCCCCAAGAAGCCGTGCCAGATGCATACTCGAATATATGATCGGAGAATTGATCAGGCGTATCCAATAATTGTTGTAAAAGCCGGCAGCTCTTGCGGAGCTGTAGAGAGCTAAATCGTGATACAACGTCCTTCCTGAAGGTCTGATGATAAAACCTCCTATGGAGACGCCATCTGTCTCCGTAAGGAAGGAGACCGGAGTTGAAGTCCAGTCCGCATCTTTACGCGTCGAATTCAATTGAGTGGCAATAAACATGGACAACTGGACCCACAATTCACTGGTAATGAGGTACGGGCGGTCTGAATAGTTCCGAGAACGGCACTCGAGCAAATCTCTTGCCACCTTCTCGGAGTTGATAATGATGATCTCCTTACCAAGGAGTCTGGTGTAAATAAGATCCCCTGCGCAGATCGGCCAAAGTGAGTGGACATATTAGCCTATCAATCCATGCAAGCTGTGACGGACCGTATATCTTCGCCCATTTACTGTATGTCACCCATGGTGCGCCTGTGTCAACGCCGATAACGTTTCCAACTAACGGCAGTCCTGGAGGTCCGGGCGGCAAAGGATACGAGCGTAGTTGCTGTCTCGACTTCCTCCAATATCGTTCGGCACAGATAATGAGACACGCAAGGGTTGCCGTGCACACGGCCGCCCAAGTGGACATTCTCGGAGTCTGATTGAGGCAAAATACATGGTATCAGGATTGGATTTATATGGTTGAATTGGACCAAGCCTCTTCGAGAACTCAATGTTTTGTTTGGACACTGGTCGCGATCCCCCTCCTGAATTATTGGATAGGGTCTCAGATTTGTTGTTTCATGGGTTCCATATCAGGTTAGCGTGCTCAGTGGACGGCGGTTGTGTGTGACAATGTGAGAACGTCTGAGTAAGTGATGCCAAGAAAATTGGGCTGGAGTGGCGCACATGTCCCGTGGTTCCGTAAATCGGACCCGTGGTGGCCGATTTCGTACTACCACTGGTGCTGCTATCACCACAAGCAAAGATGAATAAAGTGTAAGAACATATTGGACGTTCTCGGGTATTTAACCAGCACATATTCTGCCTTTGGGCCGCTTCTGGGCTCTAGGCGGAATAAGTTCTCATGATTTATTCGACCTTGCCTGAGGTGTATCATGATAACGGAGCAAGTACGGTCTCCCGGCGCACGGCGGTCACCAGCCAACCACTATACGAGAGAGTGCGGTCGCTCTGCTATCAAACATCTGCCGTTGTTTAGCATCGTCCGTAAATCTTCGGGCAATGTATCGAATGATCCTGTGACTCGGATGACCCGCTCGCCGAGGGCCCGCATTTGTTTGCCCAGACCAACTCTTTCTCTTCTCATATATCCTGAAAGTAAGAAGTCGACAACCCCTTTGGCAACGAGCGTGGGCCTATCGGCATCTCTACTTATTCTTATCAGTTCTCAACTCAGTGCTGTCTCATGTATTATGCAACTCTCTTGGTAGATTACTCTACGAGCTACGGTCGCAAACCAACTCCAACACCGGTGGGAGTTTGCAGAGTAACAAGGCATTAGGCGCGTGGACAGATTAGACACTGTCATTCAGAACGCAACCGGCCGTCACACCCGAGTGACACACAGGGCTGTTATCAGCAACGGAGCCACATCCAATTGGATCCTGAATCACCAGAACCGACGACAGTCAAAGTGGCGTGATCGATGATAATCCAGCTCGTGAGATGATAGCTAAACAAACTATAGGAAGTACACACCGATAAATGTTTTGTCGTATATCAAGAAATGATTCGTGGTCGTCAGGGACGCCCATCGGTACATCTCCGGATACCAAGAGCATTACCCACATCCATACTCGCCTGGGGATGTGCACCCCCCCACAACAGGTATAAGTATTACCACGGGTGAAAAGAATGACACCCATGGGTGTACCCGTCTCGGGTACGCCCAGCATGGGGAAGTCTCGCTCGGAGGAAGAGGAAGCAAATCCGACGTCAGTTGATCCCGCCAACGACAGGAAGTCGAAAGTTGTCGTAGATGGCCCAGGCGAATGATTCGCCAGTGAACCAAGATGAGACCACCACAGTCAGACAGTCAAGACGGCCACTCACGGGAGGTCAGCACACGCACACAGGGCTAGCACAGAGGATCAGAACACACAAAGGAGCGGCGTAGACGAACGAGAGGGTCACGACGTCGAGGGCGAGCCGACCAAAAGTGCAAAGGTGACAAGAAACCAGGAGGACGTGTAGTCGCAACGGTTGGACCGTGCAGCGCAGCGAGCACGTGAATAGAGTCGCATGTTGATGGAAGCGTACCTGCAACTGTCAAGGACTGTGCCTGACACCATTCGGAGTGTTGAATTAACGGTACGAGTTATGATGATCCATCGATGGAGAGGATCAAACGACGAATGCAGTGGGTAAAACTACGAGGCCTTGCGGCGAGGACGGCGAACGAGCCACCGTGGCTACGACGGCAGAGTGAACGGCGCCAGGAGCCATGCGGAAACTGTCGGCTATACTCACGTCAGTACTGGAAATGAGGCAGGGGCGTCCAATACGACATGCCTAGACCACCAGAGCCACCTGGAGCCACCACGAGCATACAAAACGAATCCCCAAGCGTTGGCCTCGGGGGGAGAAGTGGGTACCGCAACGGTCGGACCGTGCAACGCAGCGAGCACGCGAAGGAGTCGGTAAACTACGAAACCTTGCGGCAGCGGCGACGAACGAGCTGCTGTGGCTTCGACGGCACAATAAACGGCGCCAGGAGCTATGCGGAAGTTGTCAGCTATACTCACGTCAGCACTGGAAATGAGGTAGGGATGTCCAATACGACATGCCTAGACCACCGGAGCCACCTGGAGCCACCGTGAACATACAAGTCGAATCCTCAGGCGTCGGCCTCAAGGAGAGAAGTGGGTACCGGCGGGCTACAATGAGGTACTCGTCAGCGCGGAAACAAATGCATAGAGAGCGTCTGGATGCCTAAAATGTCCTCCAAAACACTAAGAACGAGCGCTTCGACGGGACAAGCACGCTTTGCCGGTCGGGAAATCGCCCTAGGAACTTCAAGTTACTATGCAGCTGAGCGGGAAATACTGGAAGATGTTGAAAGTGATTAAGACAGCCATAGCAATGGTGACGGCGACGGAATAGACGAATAACGAAGGGGATGTAACGAGCGTCGCAACTTGCGGCGCTTCGGAGTGCACGCTTGGCAGCAACTTGCCGAATATGACGCGTCGCGTCGTGAGACCACTCAACAGTATCATGGAAAGTATCTTCTTCCTTCACATGTCATATAGAAATATCACACCGCCGCTACCCGCAGCGGGCTCTGCCGTGGATGTGGCCCTTCCACAGTACTATAATGACATACATCCATAATAACATACATCTCGCCTGCATGATACACCTTCGTTCGCCAACAAATCAGTTCAACGCAGACAACGCCCATGAAGATCGCTGCTCAGTGGCTGCTACAGCGAACTGCTCTAGTTTCTTGGCATTCATCCCGCGCTTTCTACTAGGCACAATGCTGCACGCAAAGAGGCAGCGGACGTCTGCAAACCAACCAACGTCGCGTCAGCATGATCGAGAAGACACCTTGCATTACTCACACTGCGAGACCAGTGATGAACTTGGGTTCTACATCGATCTTGACGTCATTTGCGTCCTTGGGCTTTGAAATGGAGAACACAGCTAGCACGCTGGAAATCACGAACCTTATTGAGTTTGCAAAATGCTGACCGGGACAGATACGCCGACCAAATCCGAATGCAAGGTGCTGGATGTCATTCTGGAGAAAGGAATCATCGTAGGCTAGAGACCGTTCGGGCACAAATTTACCCGGGTCCGGATATTTGGACTCATGCTGGGCCATGGGCCAGAGGTTCGTGAGTATGACCACACTTACAAATTACCTCAGTTCGTGAAGAGTGGATCGACTAGACTGAGAGCGCCTTGCTCTTTGAAATGTGGTACCCAGAGTAAACATCGTCGTCCACACCCGAGCGAGGAAGTGGCAGTGAGCTTCATCAGTAACAGAGTCGACAAAATGATAGTATCATTCACACAAAGGGACGACAGAGTTCTGACGGTATAGTCCTCGGGAGATGGCATCTACGTATGGCAACCGTTCTCCGTCAAGTACGCAGTCAATCTCTGCTGGAGCGTTTTCTTGAGCTTCCGGACTTAAGGCCATCATATGGAAGAACATCATAATTACTCCATTCGACTATGCTCAGCTCATTAGAGGTGATAGCTTTTGGGGTAACTCCAGTCTTGACTCACCGTCTTTGAACCGCCTGGGAGACAGAGTGAATCAAGCGACGTGATACGGGAGCAAATGTCTCACCAAGAAAAGCACTCACAGCTACACTTTTGGGTTCTTTCCTCTATGTGCCGTCTGTAACATCATCCCTACTCCGGCTTTTCGGATCGAATTGTGTATTATTGATGGCGCAGAACCCACATTCGCCTTCTCAATACATCGGCCAATAATGTGAAGCAAGTATATTGTCCTATACTAGCTTCTGCACGGAATACTCGAACGGCCTTTCGACATATTCACTTGCAAACTCCTTTGCAGCGCACGACATAACTTCTAACGCCTTTGCGACGATTGTGATGAGTTCATCCCGTTATGACTTATGGTCACAGTGATATATACGGTTCATAATAAGAGACGCCGTATAGCTAGAGGAATGGGTCAGTCATCGTCGACGTGATCGTAAATAAGCCAGGTCAGATACATACTCGAATACATGGTCAGAAGATCGATCTGGTGTATCCAACAAGTGTTGTAACAACCGGCAGCTCTTGCGGAACTATAGAGAGTGAAATCGTGGTACAACGTCTCTAATGAAGGTCTGGTAAAAAAAATCTCCTATGGTGATGCCACCTGTCGTCACAAAGGAGAAGATGGGAGTCGAAGTTCATCCGCGTCTTTATGCGTCGAGTTGAATAGAGTGGCAAAAAAGTGGACAACTGGACCCACAATTCGCTGGTAATGAGGTACGGACGGTCTGAATAGTTCCGAATGGCGCTCGAGCAAATCTCTTGCCACCTTCTCGGAGTTGATAATGATGATCTCCTTGCCAAAGGAGTCTGGTGTAAATGAGATCCCCTGGTAGATCAGCCGAAGTGAGTGGACATATTAGCATCAATAACTGCAAGCAGTGACGCACCATATATCTTCAACCCAGGGTAATCCTGGAGGTCCAGGTGGCAAAGCGTACGAGCGTACTTTTTGTCTCAACTTGTTCCAGCGCCATTCGATGCAGATGATGATGAGGTACGCACAGGTTGCCGTGCGCACGGTCTTCAAAATGAGTATCCCCATATCTGGGAAGGACGGGGGGTGTTAGGACTGAATCTATACTATGATTGACTTGGATAAGCCTCAAGTTTGAGGATATAAAGTTTCATCGGGAAATTGAGTCGACCACGATCCTCCATGGATAATGGAATCCCGGAGATGTGTCTCAGATTTGTTGCTTCATTGGTCCAATATCAGATTAGCGTGCTCGGTAGGTCCATGGGGCAGTTGTATAAGGTGCTGCATGATACCGTGAGAGCGTGGTTCAAGGCAACGAGAAAAATGTGACACATCCTGCCTCGAATGGGATCGGCCTGAAGTCATGCACGTGTTCCGTGGTTCCGTAAATCAGACCAGTGGTTACCAGCAGTTGCATAGAGGCTCACTGTTATGATAGTTGGGAGACAGTGCCAGCAGTGTAAGCTTATCTCATGGTCTAATTTAGCGCCACCAGTTCTACTGCTACGCTACTCCATGCAACAAGTTGTACGGCGGGATCGCTCGCAAGTCTCTGACCGGGTTGGGACCAAACGAACTCGTGACAGCCCACTCGCCAAAGAGTCTACATCCACTCAGACCGATTCTCTCGCCCTTGCTTCTTAGAATCTAGCAGACATGCCGCGCATCATGGACGAAATAATAGGGTAATGATGTAGGCTACTGTTAGGTTAATAATATTCCAAGTTGTATCCTCCGTCAGTCCGAGAAACCTCACGGCATCAATCAATGCTGAAATCACCCATCGGCCCTCTACCTCCAAAAGAGCTTCAATCACTGTACTCGACTCACGCCCGCACCACTCCCGACATCTCCGAGCGACATCACTTGGTTCGTCTGCAAACTATCCAAGTCACCATCCATTCCCCGAGCCTCTTCCAGGCCGACCATGCCACCTCCACGTGCACATGCGACAGGCGTGCCCACATTTTCGTTACAGCTCAGCTGAGAGAATACCCCAATTCCGGCATCGATGCTTTGCCCTCGGTTCCGAGGGCCGTGGTCGTACAATTCACGTATGTTAATGATGAACCGAGGTATGATGACACATACGAGTGGATAAGTTAGAGCATCCAGGAAGAGCATTGATCCGCCGTTTGGAGATGAGCTGAGTTGGATTAACTCCTGGATATCAAAAAGCAGATTCCTAGTACGAGGGAACCATACCAGCAGTTAGTCTTTTCAGAAAAAATCAAGAATAAAGGGAAGGGAAAAGATGGACACAAGCATGTCAGAACGGGGAAAGAGACATACATAACGAAATAAAAAACACCTTGCACAAGTAACTTCATCGTCCTGTCAATCTCCAAGTGCTTGGTTGATCTATAGACCTCAGCAGAATGCCGGAAGGTTGGGATGACAGCGAGAATCAACAGCGTAGTTCCAAGAAGAAGTCGAGGGATTGACTCATAAGTCACCAATCGGACAGTCACATTGGGTACGTATCCGCAATATGTGAAATCGAACACTCTGATGACCGTCACTGGGGAGCAGTTAGACAAGGAACCGGTTATCAGAACTTCCAAATTGAGACTGCGGCATACCTGTGGCCCTATCAGGGCTAAAGTAGAAGGCGTCCCACACAAAGCTGACGATGACTTGCAACAAATAAATGACCAGGAGGACACTGAGGACTGTCTTGGATAGACCCCACATTGCATACACACGCAAAATCATCACCACTAGATACGAGTCAACAAAGAGGATAACAGAGCAATCATCTGTAGCAGCTCACGATCGGCAGCAGAAAAGAGTACGCTGTATCCTCAAAAATCTAGTTGAGCAAGCACCATACCTTTCGAAAACCATTCATATCTGACCCTAATATAAAACCTTCTGAAGGGCTCGCTTACACCTGTTATGCCGTCAATCTTATAGCTCGTTTGCTGGCGAAATGTGCCTATATCTATCAGAAGGTGATCAGTAGTCGCAGGCGAGTTAAAAAGCAAAGGAAAAACTAACTTTAACAGGCCCTGGTACGAAACCACCGACTGCTGTAAACACTATTTAGTCTATCCAGCATCGAAATAGGATCAGTACAATCATACACACGGAGTGTAAGTATGCTCGAGGACATTCATCAAGAGGATTAGGCGTGATTTCAGATTTTGGGCACCCCAGGTGTAAACATACATAAGCCAACAAAGTCCAACGTAACGAACTTATTGGAACAGTTAGCTTGGAATAATGTAGTGGCAGAGCACGAGATTGTCAAGCACGTACGACAACGAATATTACTGAGACCCAGCTGAAGGATCTTCGCTGTGGCGCCGTCAGTGGTGTAGTACTTGTCCCACAGCAGACCATTTGTCACCCAAACATAATCTATCTTTCTGACCATTAGCCACCGAACGAATTAGACGGAGAGAGCGAAATAAAATACCTCTCTCGGAAACATAAGGACTGGAGCACCGACAGAACGACAAGGGTTAGCTGAAAACAAAGAGGACATGTCTCGAATAACACCCACTATAATCGTATCCGACAGCAGTGATCATTGCAACTGGGAGAGCAAGGGTCGGGTTGAATATGATTTAGTTGAGAATTTGGGTGATCATACTCCATGCGTAGCTAGATTCATTGATAAGATCCAATGTTGATTGAGAGTCGCGTCGGGGCAAGATGACCGGCGTATGCATGCTAGGACACACGTTGGACGACTCGGACCAAGGTAGTATGTTTGAGGACTTTGCAGCCATGCGCCACGCTAGCGCGTGATTAACATTTTGACCCATCTATTATGCCAGTGTGCACCTACCACATATCCCACATGGTCCCTTTCTCTCTTCGTACGTAAAAGAACCCTCTTTCGTTCACTCGAACGTCTCAGTCCATTGTCTCCCCGCCACGACAACTGAGTTCGCTGTTTCTTGATAGCTGTTGCGCTTCAAGTCGAGGCTCATATCCGCCACTGGCATGTTCTTGTGTGACGGCTGAACACAGTCGGGCCCGTAACAATGCTTGGGCAACATTTGCCATAATACAGGAATTATAAGAGGTGCAGGCCTACAGTATGCGGAATCCAATGTGCATCCACTATCTGGGTGAAAACTGACAAGCAGATTTGACTCTCGGAGAGACAAATGTTGCTCTGTTCGGCTAAATAACGACTGCATTAACGCATTGGGGAGGGGCAAGTGAAGTACGGAGTAAACTACTCATATACAAGTACTAACGTTTCCGCCGTTGAAAAGCTGCCCGTACAATCCGTCGTAGAAAAAAAGGCAGACGTGGCCCCTTTGGGTTCAAGATAATACGTGCATTGTACTTATATGGTACACCTCTGTTCGTCAACAAAGCAGAGAACGCCCCAGCAGTCGCAAGTCACTGTGATATTGCTTTGGTTGCAGCGATCAGCTGGTCCATCTTCTGGGTGTCCATCCATGGCTTCCTAGGTACGATACTGCACGCAAAGGGCAGCGGATGTCTGCAAATGCGTGAATGTCACGTTGAAATGATCAAGACACAATGAATCGCTCACACTGCAAGGCCGCTGGAGAACTTGGGTTCTACATCGATCTCGACGCCATTTGCGTCCTTCGGCTTTGAAATGGAGAATACAGCTAGCACGCTGGAAATTGCGGACCATACAGACATGTCTGCGAAATGCTGTCCAGGACAGATACGCCGTCCCATCCCAAATGCAATGTGCTGGGTATCGTTCGGGAGGAGGGAACCGTCATCGGCCAGAAACCGTTCAGGCATGAATTTGTCCGGGTCCGGATACTTGGACTCATCATGGGCCATAGACCACAGGTTTGTGATTACTACAGCGCCTGCAAAGTGCACCAGCTTGTGAGCAGTGGATCGACCAGACGGAGAATGCCTTGCCTTTCGGAATATGGTACCCAGAGTAAACATCGTCATTTGTGACCGCGTGGGGAAGTGCTAGCGAGCTTCATCAGAAAAGGTCGATAAGATGAGAGTATCACTCACCCAAAGGAGCGACGGGGCTATAGCGGTACACCTCTCTGAGGATAGCATCTACGTAAGGCAGAGAGGGACGATCATCAACCATCGGCAGCCGCACACTGCCGAGTACGCGGTCGATCTCTGCTTGAGCCTTCTCCTGAGCTTCCGGGTTTAAAACCATCATGAGGAAGAATGTCACAATCACTGAATGCGACTGTTTCTCAATACATTAGAGGTGGTAGTTTTTGTGAGCAACTCGGGTTTTGGCTTACTGTCTCTGAACCGCCTGAGAGACGAGGTCAATCAAGTGATATGACATCAAAGCAAATGCCTCACCGAGGAAAGCACTCGCAGCTGCGCCTTTAAGATCCCTCATCCATGCTCCATTTGTGACGGCATCTCCCGCTCCGGCTTTTCCAATTGAATCGTGTATCATTGATGGTGCAGCACCAGCGCTCAACTTCCCAAAACGTTTAGTCAACGATTTGGTGTATATATGTATGCTGTCCCTTACTAGCTTCTGCACGGAATACTCGAACGGCTTTTCGACGTATTGGCTCGCGGACTCCTTTGCAGCTGCCATCTTCCTTTTGAACGACATACCTGGAAACCATGATGGGAGACGGAGAACTGAGTGTAGAATTGAGCATTTTCTTAGCAGGGACACAAAGCACGTGACTCACGGACAGGGAACGATCCCACAACAAATGCAACCTCAGGTTGGACGACAAGCAGTATATCTTCCAGCACCTTTGAGACGATTTCAATGAGTTCATCCTGTCGTGACGTGGGGTCATAGTCATATACACTGTTCATAATGAGAGATGCCGTATAGCTGGAGAAACGAGTCAATCGTTGACACCATGATCTCGCTGAGAAGCCGTGCTAAATGCGTACTCGAATATATGGTCGGAGAATTGATCAGGCGTATCCAATAATTGTTGTAAAAGCCGGCAGCTCTTGCGGAGCTGTAGAGAGCTAAATCGTGATACAACGTCCTTCCTGAAGGTCTGATGATAAAACCTCCTATGGAGACGCCATCTGTCTCCGTAAGGAAGGAGACCGGAGTTGAAGTCCAGTCCGCATCTTTACGCGTCGAATTCAATTGAGTGGCAATAAACGTGGACAACTGGACCCACAATTCACTGGTAATGAGGTACGGACGGTCCGAATAGTTCCGAGAACGGCACTCGAGCAAATCTCTTGCCACCTTCTCGGAGTTGATAATGATGATCTCCTTGCCAAGGAGTCTGGTGTAAATGAGATCCCCTACGCAGATCAGCCAAATTGAGTGGACATATTAGCCTATCAATCCATGCAAGCTATGACGGACCGTATATCTTCGCCCATTTACTGTATGTCACCCATGGTGCGCCTGTGTCAACGCCGATGACGTTTCCAACCAATAGCAGTCCTGGAGGTCCGGGCGGCAAAGGATACGAGCGTAGTTGCTGTCTCGACTTCCTCCAATATCGTTCGGCACAGACAATGAGACACGCAAGGGTTACCGTGCACACCGTCGCCTGACAAGTGGACATTCTCGGAGTCTGATTTGGGCAAAAGTAAATGGTATCAGGATTGGATTTATATGATTGAATTGGACCAAGCCTCTTCGAGAACCCAATGATTTGTTTGAACACTGATCGCGATTCCCCCCTGAGTTATGGAATGCCTGAGAATAGGGTCTCAGGTTTGTTGTTCCACGGGTTCCATATCAGATTAGCGTGCTCAGTGGATCCATGACGGTGGTTATGTGTGATGATACTTTGTGCATGACGCCGTGAGAACGTACTAGTAAGTGATGCCAAGAGAATTGTGCTACCTTGAATGGGAAGCCTGAGGGCTTGGACCATCGGATAGTATATCGGACCGTGGTTGCCCTGATTTCGTACTACCATTGGGCCCGCTGCTATCACGATAATGGAGCGAGTACGCTCTCCCAGCGCACGGCGATCACCAATTGACCACTATGCGAGAGAGCGCGGTCGTGCCACTACCAAACACCTGCCGTTGTTTAGCATTGTCCGTAAATGTATCGAATGATCCTGTGACTCGGACGACCCGCTCGCCAAGGGCCCGCGTTTGTTTGCCTAGACCAACTCTTTTTCTTCTCATATATCCTGAAAGCAAGAAGTCGACAACCCCTTTGGCAACTCGGAGCGTGGGCCTATCGGCACGTCTACCCGTTTTTATCAGTTCTTAACTCAGCGCTGTCTCATGGACGAAACTGCGTGTATTATGCAACTCTCTTGGTAGATGACTCTACGACCTACAGTCGCAACCCAACCGATTGCAGATCCCAACACTGGTGGAAGTTTGCAGAGTAACGATGCATAAGGCTCATGGACGGATTAGACACTGACATTGAGGACTTCGCGCCATCTTGGGTTGAGCGGCGGGGTGGTTTGTCTGAGAACGCAACCGGCCGTCACACCGGAGCCACATCCGATTGAAATGCTGAGTCGCCAGAACCGAGACAGTCAGAGTGGCGTGATCGATGATCATCCAGCTCGTGAGATGACAGCCAAACAAGCCATAGGAAATATACACTGATAAAAGTTTTATCGAATCTCAAGAAGTAGCTCATGGTCGCCAGGGACAGCCATGGGTACATCTCCAGATACCAAGAGCATTACCTGTATCCCTCGCCTGGGGATCTGCAACCCCCACAACAGCTACAAAGTATTACCATGGGTGAAAAGAACAACGCCGTAAGTGTACCCGTCTCGGGTACGCATAACATAGAGAAGTCTCGCTCGGAGGAAGAGGAAGCAAATCCGACGTCAATTGATCCAGCTAACGACAGGAAGTCGAAAGTTGTCGTAGATGGCCCGGGCGAACGATTCACCGGTGAACCAAGATGAGACCACCAGTGGTCAGGCAGTCAAGACAGCCACATACAAGAGAGGTCAGCACACGCATACAGGGCTAGCACAGAGGGTCGGAACACACAGGAGCGGCGTAGACGGACAAGAAGGTCACGACGTCGATGGCGAGCTGGCAAAAAGTGCGAAGGTGACGTGAAACCAGGGGAGTGTGTAGCCGCGACGGTCGGACCGTGCAACGCAGCGAGCACGCGAAGGAGTCGGTAAACTACGCGACCTCGCGGCAGCGGCGACGAACGAGCCGCTGTGGCTACGACGGCACAATGAACGGCACCAGGAGCCATGCGCAAACTGTCAGCTATACTCACGTCAGTACTGGAAACGAGGCAAGGATGTCCAATACGACATGCCTAGACCACCGGAGCCACCTGGAGCTACCGTGAACATACAAGTCGAATCCTCAGGCGTCGGCCGTCGGGGGGAGAAGTGGGTATCGGCGGGCCACGATGAGGTACTCGTCAGTGGGGAAATAAATGCGTAAGGAACGCCTGGGTGCCTAAACGTCTTCCATAACACTAAGAACGAGCGCTTCAACGCGCTATGCCGGTCAGGAAATCGCCCTAGGAACTTCGAGTTACTATGCAGCCAAGCGAAAAATACTGGAAAGTGTTGAAAGTGATTGAGACAGCCATAGCAATGGCGACGACGACGAAGTAGACGAATGACGAAGGGGAATGGATCATGGTGTAACGAGTCGCAAGCGGCCTTTCGAAGCGCACGCTTGGCAGCATTACATACACCAAGCCGCAACTTGCCGGATATGACGCGCCGTGTCGCGAGACAACTCAACAGCATCATGGACAGTATCTTCTTTCTTCACATGTCATATAGAAATATCACATCACCGCTACCCGTAGCGGGCTCTGCCGTGGATGTCGTCCTTCCATAGTCCTATAATGACACACTGATAGAATATAGGTGCGAGAAAGGGGAGCGCGACGGCCATCGAGAGACACTCTACATAGTGGTAGCTATGGAATGTATTAAGGCAAAAGGAGCAAACCATAAGGTTGCGAGTGGAACAGCTATTAAGCTCAGGGAAAATCAGGTAAAGTACGCGTGAGGGTGCTGCCAAATGTTCATGGCGCATGCGGATCGCTTGTGTGCCGATGACTAGTCGGGCCGGACGAGATCGCACGCTTGCTAATTCCAACACACGCATCCATAATAACATACATCCCGCCTGCATGATACTATCCCCTCCAGCGACTTCGGCACTCCCAACGACTTCGGCACTTTCATAAAAACGCAACTTCATTTTTGTCCCCACAATTATCTTGTATCTACTATCTAGGCTGAGTGCCTTCGAGCTTGAATGAACAAAAACGGTGCAGAAATGAGAGGGATAGCTGATTGCTGACTGTCACGCTGGGCCGAAAGTGTGACCAAATGTGACTGCCGAAGTCGCTGGGAGTGCCGAAGTCGCTGGAGGGGGTAGTACACCTTCGTTCGCCAACAAACCAATTCAACGCAGACAATGCCCATGGATATTGCTACTCAGGGGTTGCTGCAGCAAACTGCTCCGGATTCTGGGCGCTCATCCCAGGCTTTCTACTAGGCACGGTGCTGCACGCAAAGAGGACGTCTGCAAACCCAGTAATGTCGCGTCAGCATGATCGAAAAGATACCTCCTATCACTCACACTCCGAGACCAGTGGTGAACTTGGGTTCTACATCGATCTCGACGTCATTTGCGTCCTTGGGCTTTGACATGGAGAATACAGCTAGCATGCTGGAAATCACGAGTTATATAGAGTTTGCGAAATGCTGACCTAGACAGATACGCCGACCAAATCCGAATGTAAGGCGCTGGGTGTCATTCTGGAGAAAGGAATCGTCGTCGGTCAGAAACCGTTCTGGCATAAATTTGCCCGGATTTGGACTCATCGTGGGCTATGGACCAGAGGTTCGTGAGTATGACGACACCTGCAAATTACCTTAGTTCGTGAAGAGTGGATCGACCAGACTGAGAGCGCCTGCGATGCCCTTCGAAGTGTGGTACCCAGAGTAAACATCGTCGTCCACAACCGGGCGAGGAAGTGCTAGTGAGCTTCATCAGTAACAGAATTGACGAAATGATAGCATCATTCACACAAAGGAGCGACGGTGTTCTAACGGTATAGTTCTCCGATAATAGCATCTACGTACGGCAACCGTTCTCAGCCCACTACACAGTCGATCTCCGCTAAAGCCTTCTCTTGAGCTTCCGAGTCTAAGACCATCAGAAGGAAGAACGTCGTGATTACTCCATTCGACTATGTCTTAACTCATTAGCGATGATAGTTTTGGGGGTAACTCCAGTCTTGACTCACTATCTTTGAACCGCCTGGGAGACAGAGTGAATCAAGTGACGTGATACGGGAGCAAATGTCTCACCAAGAAAAGCACTCACAGCTACGCTTTTGAGTTCTTTCATCCGTGCGCCGTCTGTGACATCATCCCTACTCCTGCTTTTCGGATCGAATCGTGTATTATTGATGGCGCAGCACCCACATTCGCCTTCCCAATACGTCAGCCATTAATTTGAAGCAAGTATATTGCCCTGTACTAGCTTCTACACGGAATACTCAAATGGCCTTTTGACCTATTCACTCGCAAACTCCTTTGCAGCGCACGACATAACTTCTAACACCTTTGCGACGATTGTGATGAGTTCATCCTGTTGCGACCTATGGTCATAGTAATATATACTGTTCATGATGAGAGACGCCGTATAGCTAGAGGAATGGGTCAATCATTGCCGATGTGATCGTAAATAAGCCAGGGCAGATACATACTCGAATACATGGTCAGAGAATTGATCTGGTGTATCTAACGACTGTTGCAATAGCTGGCAGCTCTTGCGGAACTATAGAGAGTGAAATCGTGGTACAACATCCCTCATGAAGGTCTGATAAAAAAATCTCCCATGGTGACGCCACCTGTCGCCACAAAGGAGAAGACAGGAGTCAAAGTTCATCTGCATCATTATGCGTCGAGTTGAATGGAGTGGCAATAAACGTGGACAACTGGACCCACAATTCGCTGGTAATGAGGTACGGATGATCTGAATAGTTCCGAATGGCGCTTGAGCAAACCTTTTGCCACCTTCTCGGAGCTGATAATGATGATCTCCTTGCCAAAGGAGTCTGGCGTAAATGAGATCCCCTGGTAGATCAGCAGATGTGAGTGTACATATTAGCATCAATCACTACAAGCAGTGACGCACCATGTATCTTCAACCCAGAGTAATCCTGGAGGTCCAGGTGGCAAAGCGTACGAGCGTACTTTTTGTCTCAACTTGTTCCAGCACCATTCGATGCAGACGATGATGAGACACGCAAAGGTTGCCGTGCGCACAGTCTTTAGAGTGAGCATCCTTGTATCTGGGAAAGACGAGGGGTGTCAGGACTGGGTCTACACTATGATTGATTTGGATAAGCCTCCAGTTCGAGAATATAAAGTTTCATCGGGACATTGAGATCCTCCAGGAATAATGGACGCCCGGAGGTACAGTATGTCTCAGATTTGTTACTTCATTGATCCAATATTAGATTAGCGTGCTCGATGGGTCCATGAAGCAATTGTGTAAGATACAGTACTGTGAGAGCGTGGTTCATGGCATCGAGAAAATGTGACACATCCTGCCTCGGATGGGGTTAGCCTGAAGTCATGAACGCGTTCTGTGGTTACGTAAATCGGACCAGTGGTTGTCAGCCATTGCCTAGAGGCTCACTGTTATGGTAGTTGCGAGACAGTGCCAGCAGTGTAAGCTTATGGTCTGATTTAGCGCTACCAGTGCTTGCTACTGCTACGCCACTCCATGCAACAAGTTGTACAGTGGGATCGCCTGCAAGTCTCTGACCGGGTTAGGACCAAATGAACTCATGACAGCCCACTTGCCAAAGGGTCTACTTCCACCCAGACCGACTCTCTCACCCTTGCTTCTTAGAAGCTAGCGGACATGCCGCGCATCATGGACGAAATATATACACTTTTTAGTTTTCTCAGTTTGTTCATACGCATTTTTAAGAGTAAAGTGAACCACTATTCTGAACGGAATTTGAGTGGTGAAGAGAGCATGCCCACGACATTATCGAATGACGGTCATACTTAAATCCCCGCCTTCCCACGACGAGAGGGGAAGTCGTGACGAAGCGACTCGGATGTGCACCGTTCTCTTCACCTTTCAAGCTTCGATTCACACCCTAGCACTGCCAGCGATTGTCCCCAGCGGCTGACTTTCTGTAGGCTGCGGGTGGGACTTGCGTAGTCCGGATAGGCGCTCATGATGGAGGGAACGTGGACAGCGTGAGAAGTTGTTGAACTAAACACCCTGAAGTGTCAGTGTGTGAAAGGACCGCCGCGTAGCTTATCGGAGTCAGATAATGCTAGCAACTCAGGCGACTTGTCGGAGAGATTCAGATTGAATCACTGCCTGCGTAGCAGAGTAAGTACTGCCTACCACCACGTATTCATCGCTCACAATGCTTACCCTTTTTTCCCTGGAAAGCTCATACTTTCTTGTTCACGATTTTCGTGGTTTGGCATCGCCGACATCATACGGACGTGCTAGTAAGGTGTGTACTTTCTTCATCTTTCAGGCCTTGACCGAAATCATAGTGCTGCAAAGGATTAATCTCAGTGGCTAATTTATCCTGTGTACAGGCGCGATCGTAGACCGGGCCACGCAATCCCCAATCCCTCTCCCGTTGTGCTTCTACTGTCACTATCACGCTGCAGTGTCAATGTCTGGAATAACCGAACGTTTCCGAAAAAAACTCCAATCCGTGTTTGCCAGCCCAGTCACTGTGTCTCACCCAGGTGTGGCACTCTGCACGACATGTGCTACCTTAAACTTCAGAGAAATATTATGCAATGCCTTCCCGAAGCAAAAATGGTCCCCCTGGGCAGTCTTCTTGACATAACTAACAAGAGCGATCACTGCACATTTTGTCATCTCATTGCGGATCTCGTTCGGCGTTGATGGCGTCTTGACGACTTTGCAAACGCAGATGTCCAGGAAATCCCCATTTCACTATCTTCTCACGCTTGCGGCACTCTGATACCCAATCTCAATGAGAGCAAGCGAGCCCACCATCTGTTCCTCCATGCTTCTCGCCCATTGGACATAACGATCGCTCTAATGACTGCCAAGGTGGCTCTTCACTTGGATGTATATTTGTTAGAGGAAGATGCTCGCAAAGTCGCTCGATCAAAAGATCTCCATGGGCGCAGAGTCAGGGACATGGTTGTCATTCATTTGATCAAAAGGTGGATGGAGCTATGCGAGCACGCACACGGAGATGCATGCAGGGTCATTTGGTGGAAGTCTGGGCAGGAGGATTTGCCCGAATGTGTGCGGATGGTGGATGTGATCTGGATGACCCTGGTTCGTGCGGGTCAGAACTGCCGCTACGTAGCTCTCAGCTACGTTTGGGGGGGATCAGGCGAAGACTATTGGACAACAACAGCAAATGCAGGAGTGCGGAGCTGTCCCTCTGGGCTCAAAGAATCCATTCTACCAGCTACAATCGTCGATGCCATCCAGGTCACCCGTCAGATTGGTGAGCGGTTCCTGTGGGTCGAGCACTGGTGTATCATCCAAGATAGTCAGGAAGATAAGACCGCTCAGATATACATCATGGATCAGGTCTATGGTCGGGCTGCGCTCACGATCGTCGCTGCGGCTGGAGCGAGCGTCCAGACCGGACTTGCTGGCATCAAGGCGGAATCCCGCAAGGTCAATCAACACGTCGAGTGTGTCCAAGGGCTTCACCTTTCGATCCCACTCCCACCACTTGTCGAAGCAGCTACCAGCTCCGCCTGGAACACGCGAGGTTGGACATTCCAAGAGGCCTTGCTTTCCAGTCGTCGATTGTACTTCACAAAACACCAGATGTATTTCCAGTGCGAGCGGGATGTCTGGTGCGAGGACTTGGTAGCAGAGAGCAAATCACTTCAAGGGTCCTCCAATCCAATGTGGTACTTCGCATTAGACCTCGCTCCTCTCGTCTCGTACCCAGCGGTTGGGATGAACTCCAGAGCGTATGAAGACGCCATTGAACAATACTCTCAGCGCCATTTGACTGACGATTCAGACATCATTGCTGCAATAATGGCATTGACGAGCGCGATGACAAGAGCCCTTGAACCTCCGAGGAGTATCCCTCAAGAAGCCTTCCAGTTTGGGATGTGGATAAGAAATCTAGATATTTCCCTCTTGTGGCACCCTAGATTTGAGGCAACTCATACCTGACGTGTCGTGCCCCACTCTAACCGCTCACCCTGGCCTTCCTGGGCATGATCAGGATGGAAAGGCGCAGTCCACTATGGGAACGAGTCGTACATGCTTTACGGAGCGGACGCTGATCCTCACGTAGATCCTACAGAGTCACTTGTCACCGTTTGGCATCTAGTCCACCAAGATGGAACCATTGTCAAACTTGACGTCAAATGAATCCCACCAAGTTGGACCATTTCGGACGGGGATGTGGACGGACATCGTTCACCGTACAAGTATGTAGTGCCCCAAAACCAAGCGAACGACCCTGTTCTGGATTTCTTACCCCCGAGTGGGACGCTCGTCTTTCGCACTCATTGCATGCGCTTTCGAGTCTTGAAACTCAAAGACGGTAGTCCTCTTGCGGAGACGAATAGAACTGGGGCACATGCTATCTTCCACATCATCCCTGTCGATGAAGTGCCTCCCCATTATGCTGGACGTATCATCCTACCTGTGGCTACGCCATCTTCATCCGTTTTTGAATTCGTCATCCTCTCTCGTTGTGATGGACTCGAAGGGTTGTCAGATGAGAGTAAATGGGGAAAAAGATATTACAAATGTTTCTTGCACGTGATGGCGGTGCAAAGCATGCGTGACGACCCCCAGGTTAGTGAACGAGTCGGCCTCGGTGTCCTCATCGAATCTGCATGGATGAAGAGAGGAGCGATGGAGCGTGTTGTAATGTTGGCGTGAATGCCAATACCAAAGGAAAGCCTGATGTTTTAAGTTGTTGAGTCCTTCGTGTATGCAATATCTGTTATGATGTACTTCGTTGTTGTATGTACTATCTGTAACATCCCATGTTTCATCTGAGAATAAGCAGTGAACAATCCTATCAGGCATCTTCAGCTGGCTGCTCCACGGCTTCGTTACAAACACTCTATAGTGCGCTCAAAGCAAGGAGCTGCT
>JBBPKI010000070.1:0-47685 GCA_038089155.1 Nevesoporus exiguus
GGTGACCATGTGTCACAATTCGTTGAGTGGCAGAACATGACTAAATAAAAGCCAACCACTGGCGGGCATTGGGCGATATAAGTGGTCGCGTGGGTATATTGGCACTGCGTCATCCAGGGTTTATACAGCATCAACTGATTGATTAGTAAATCAACTAAGGACAACTCCAACCATTTACTTGGGGAAGTGCTGGCATGGTACGTTCAACGATAAGCAGGCCTTCGAGGTCGTTTTATCGTGCGATCGATTGTCGAAAGAGACCAACATACCTCAGAGGGCCCTGCGGCCGGTTGCCCGAAACACCTCGTGACGAACTGTTGCTAGTGCCAGGCGGCGCTGTCTCATTGTTCTTATTCGCACGACCAGGGAGCAAGCGCTTTAGCAACGAGTCACCACCAGTTTGCTCTTCTCGAGTTCGCGGTCGCCAGGACTCCGACTCCTGGGCCATTCCGCCCCGAGGTATGAGACTGACTTGCGATCAGTTCGGCGATCGTTCGGAGATAGATTCGAACTCCCCACCCGTCAGAAGCGAATACGTCCAATAGTCGGTTAGCGAATCCATTAGCCATGTCCTGTGAAGCTGTCTGGAATTAGTTCCACCGGCCGAACCCCCATCTTTAAACTATGAACCTATCTGAGAGTGTATCGGATCTCCAAAGGATCGGGTTCAAGGTAGGGTTCAAGGTGCAGAAGAAGCGACGACCCCAACTTATGGGCCACACACTGTGAGGGAATGACTCGCCCATCCTGTGCGCTGATTAAATGGCTTATGTACCTGTACAACCTGTGCGGGATAAGCTCATCCTGTGTGTCATAACAACTCTAAGCCAGAACTCCGTGCCGTTTGCCATGCATAAATCGCGTGGCATCCACTCGTTCAGTTCTGCTGGTGAACGGCAGACAAGGGTGCATCAATATTGGGAGGGACTTGTGCAATACTACCAGCACTGGTGGATTGGAGATTGTAGCGGTTGGGCGGAGTTTAAATAGATAAGATTTTAGTGATGCAGCGGCGAGTCAGGCAGAGGTCGGACGCCTACTGTCCCCTATACTACCCTTTATTCTTAGATACTAGACTACTGAATAGCTAGTATAATGAGCTATGAGGCGTATCGGTCGTGTGGGGCTTGCACGTGACCTTATTATGTGAGATTGTCTCACGAGAGATAACCACGTCACTGGGTACTTACAGTCTGTATTACATAAAATATTAAGTAAACATTGAATATCGAGCGCCGACGCACGATCGCTGAAGTTGCTGCAAATCATCTGGAGGTAGAATCTCGTTTATTCACTCAAGGAAGCAGATATGGTTCAATGATGCCTGCAAGCGGGTCGTCGAAGCGATGTTGGAATGAAACCAATTTTTAGTGCTAGATGAGACCTCATACGTAGAACTACCCCAAACTTAAGTGCCTTGATATACTAGGTGGTACATGGTTCTGACATCCGCATCGTCGCCACCCGATGTAAGCCCATTGGCATACACATCACATGCACTCCAGTATATATCTCGCTGCACCACATGGATGTAGAGTAGTCGCCCCTTATCCTCGTACCTCGTAGTTGCCCATAGAGATCGTGGTCCAGTTCTGTTCCGCCTGATCCCTCAGTGTTCCCGCCATTAGCCATGGTGGGCCTGACACGGATGAAGATGCAACAGTCTTTTCATAAACAAGCGGCCACACCCAGTTCCGCATAGTTCTTGTTGCGGCCGGATGTTGCCTACTGCTCCCATTTCCCGCGAGATACAAGCTATCTTATGTTCAGCTAGGTCGTTCAGTGATGAACTCCAAGTCAGACTTCCTACCTGAATTTTGTATCAAACACCTCTGCAAGACAGCCAGGTATGGCAGTTTGATGGTAGAGAACTAAGTACTAGTGTTGAACGTGAGACAGTCTCACATAACAAATTCACGTACAAGCCACACACGACCAATACGAGGGAGCCCCTCACAGTTAAGAGACTCTTTGTAATCTAGTATTTAACAACAAGGAGTAGAATAGGGGCAGTAGTCATCCCTTGCCATCGCCCCTCATACGACTCGTCAGACCGCCTTGCCCGACTCGCTGCCTTCACCAGACTCGCCGCCATCACCCGCTATCACTCGCTTCACTCGCCTCATTGCATTTCAGACTCCGCTCAGACGCTACAACTAGTAGTTGCCCCTATCGTGTACAGCCATTCGCAATCAGTACCTGTTCACCAAATGCAAATGCTCCTACAGTACTACATACCAGTATCTGAGATTCTGAATCTCTCGAACGTGAAGTTCGCATCCGAGTCGAGTCGGCACTTTGAGCTCAGGTTCATTTTAAATGGGTTTGCATTCGAGTGGCTTTGCTGTCTATTGGGCAACTTGACACTTTAGGAAAATTGCAGAAAAAGCAAAGCAAAGCCAGTCTTACCGAGTCGGCCGTCTCGTAGTGCCTCAACACAGTGCAAGAGTTTTGTCGGATGGGATTGGCATGAACTTGTAAACTCCATACCTACCGAACCACCTGATTCAAACTTATTCTTTTTTTGGAATATTGGATGCTTCAGGGTTTCTGACACAAACATTCGGCATAGATTGTAAGAGCTTGTGCAAGTCCGTCCATTTGACCACACTCTGAAGCAAAATTCAAAGTTTATCTTTTTTGGAGTTTCAAAAGCTTCCAACACAATATGGATTCTACAAGCTCATGCAAGTCAATGGAGACCCATCTTACCAAATTCCTGCACTGTGTTGAGGCGCTACAGGACGACCGATGACTTGAACACCTGAAGCCTTTCTACTTGACGGGCACCTTTTTAGTATGTCGCGCGTGTAAGGCTAAAAAAGGAGGGTGTTAAATTCTTGATTAGCAAGTTTAATTACGAAGCTGTGCAAGGCTGCATCAGCATGGTGTCCAACGTTGACCGAATGCACACTGGGAGCGTTAGCCACAAAACATTGTAGCTGTCTGGAGGATTTTCTCATCTACGGAAACTTTAAAAAGTGAACTTCCATCGTTACAAGTAAGTCGTGCTGTGCTCATCATGACAATTCAAAATATGTTGAAGGGGGTTCTCGAAGAGTCGAACAGATACTCAGGACTTGGCACAGCAAATGGCAAGCAAAGTGACAACATGCAGATGACACAGGAAGGAATCATGTGACGAAACGAACAAGCTTGAAGTTCCATGAATCGTCTACTTTCTGACTTCTCTTCCTTGGTACTTGGAGTTATCCGAAGGCCTTCGGGATGGAATTGTTAACTGTACAGTAACGAGCATCGTGAAAAGGCGATTCACTTATGAGTTCCACTCTTATCCTCTCGGACCCCGGTTTTGGTTTTTTTAGGTGGCCTGAATCCAAGATCGATCAGCAAAACACGACATGCTAGCTCCATCATAAGACGGACTGGTCATCTCGGCCACTTGACGCCGTCGGTGTGGACTTTCCACGCGGAGTAAATCTTTGATCCCTGGTGACAATGGCGCATGCATCTACGAGGTCAACGGCGTGAAGAAGAAATGGACTGACATTCGGCTAGATTGCTGAACATTGTCCTCCTGGGGGGACTGCGGGGAGTAATCATCAGATCCATTGTCATCACCGAGTGTTGCCGCCGGTTGCCTGGTGGATTTCGTTTGAGCTCTACAAATACCTCCGAAAACTTGATGGCGAACTTACTGGCGGCACTCGTATGAATCGGAATGAACTTCTTCACCAGCCATCGAAGTGAAACTTCTCTACAAGCGATCAACAGTGTAAGGAAGGGTGCGGGGGCATCGGATGCAAAGACACCCTTTATGAGTCTAGGGAGTAGGATACGCCCATGGCCAACTTCTTGATCCCTTGATTAAGCGGCTACGTTGGCAGAGTGGGCATGTGTTCTCTTAATGACGCTGAAGATAACAGTGATAGCATGATGGTGAACCTAACTCTGAACCATGGGGCCCTGGTCTTGGCTTTAAACTGATGTGCCGAAAGGTCCTGTGGCTGGAGAAAACACGAAGACGCCGTTCTTCTCGCCCAGAAGAGAATGATGCGACCACACCTTTGGCATCGTAGACGCAGGAGTATTTCCGATAATGGGATAAAGCATACATGGTAAAACACGCCAGGTAAATACGTCTCTTTTCTCTTCAGCCGTTTTCGAAAGGAGTGAAACCAAATGCGAGCTTTGATAAGTTTGGATGGACTTGTTTCGATAAGACCATGAGCCGATCGCGGATTTCGTCGAGCAAAGATGAAAGTATATCGTTCCGCTGGGTTATCGCGCGCCTACTACGGCTACCGTGAGCACGAGTGACGTGCTTCTGTTGCGATAACACAAGTTCTCCGTGTGGCTGGCTTGATGTTAGGACGAATGCTATATGTGATCATGCCAAGCGGCTGGCGGGATCAATATCAACAGGGGCTCCATTAAATGGCTTGCGACCTACCAACACGTGATGGCTTGCCAGGTACCGTGACGACCGGGTATTAAGATATCTGGCTCGTCGCATCTCAAGGGCCGAACAGCATGCAGGGCTGATGTTAGCACATAACAACCACCAAATGAGTGCACGGGAAACATGCCTGGGTCGATGCCTGGGCAGACCGTCAATGTGAACGACATGCGTGGTTTGGGAGTGTTGTAGTCGACGCACAGCCAGGGTCCACCAGTACGCCGGCCTACAACAGTGGCGGCGGCCGGTTGTCCAGAAGGCTAGAACCAGTGGCAGGACCCTGGGCGCAATTGTGCCAGTCGGTATATCACTGCATTACCGAATCTCCTTCCCTGCCAGTGGAACCAGTTCATTACGTGCTAGCTGGCGTGTTTCGTAGTCCGAACCGAGCCGACGCGAGCGTCTGCCTCAGGCTGGTCGCACAGCAAGTTTACGACAGCCACACTTCCAAGTTCTCGGTGGGAACAGCAAATCCGCCCACAGTATAAGTAGTTCCCCGGGTACATATCCGCGCTGGTAGGTCATTGCCGCCAAACGGTCGAGTAACAGAGGTCGGGGCCACAATGACATCACACTGCAAACTCAACCCCACGACCTCGTTGAATACCAGGCGATACGACAACTCAGCGTAGTGAGTAGGCACGGCCCACTGAGATCCTTGGACAAGTGACCGATGCTTCCTTCAGCGTCCAACTTCGTCCTCGAATCATCGGTCGAGGACCAGCAGCCCGTAGCAGGTCAGTCCAAACATCGTGGGCCCTCGCAAGGGTTCCATCTGACACACCCACTGAAACAAGTATCTCTTCATCTTCCAAATGGCAACGTTTTATACACCCAGAAGGCCAGCGTTACTTCGTGCTGACCGATGAATTCGCTTTCAACATTGTCACCGACGCGAACATAGAAGATAGTCAGACGCGGGGTCGAATTCTGGACTGTGTAACCGCCGCGAACGAGCAATTATACTGTCACGGTATCAAAGTACCTCCCCGATGCGAACTGTTCTTGGAATTGTCAGATGATCAGGTATCCTGCAATTACTACTTCGTCGACCACATCGGAAAAGTTTTATTCTGGCTCGAAGACTTGTGTACCGGTTTATTGGATATCCAGCCAGCAGCCTCTCCTTCCCATTTAGGTGCGTCTCGTCCGTTCCAGTGCGTTAGCTACGTCTTACGCCCGGATAGAAACACAACTGGAGCGCTTGTATTGGGTACATATTGAATTTTTTCCCATGCATCACGAATCCCTCGAACAACAATTTTGTCAAATGGTGGACGACCTTTACAATATTATTTCTCATGGTCAAGCAGGTAAGGCATATAGTAGCCATGCAATTCCGTTAGACCAGCTAACCGCGGACAATAGACCGTTTGACGTCAAAGACCTCGACATTTCCCTACACCACAGACACATGCCAGCAATTTCTGAAACTACTGTCGAGAAAGAGAGGTGTGTCGGTTCTGTGTAATCTTGAACCCATTTGTCACGCTTGAGTTGCAGGACAGCGCGTGGACGGGTATACTCTTTGCTATGCCGGTAAGAGATAATCGAAACATCCTTTCCCGTTTCTGACTGTACTACATCAGCTCGTCTCGCTAGTGCGATAGGTATGTCTCAAGATTTGTAGGGTGACAATTATACCCAACATTCATTTGCAGCGAACCAACGTTTTACGACATTTTATGGGCAACAACCTGCCCAGTTGGATAGGTTACAAGAAATGTTTTCTAGCAATGTTCTGCAACATAAATGGCTCTTCAATGTCGCTAATTTGCTGATGTGGAGTATTCCCCTGCATTATACTAGCCTCCTGGATGACTTGTACGTGAACGAGCAAGTATATGCCGACCAATGGACACACTTTATGTCTACCTGCCTCACTGATTGGACATCCAGTCTATCTTGGGTACGCTGACTCACTAAACCCAAGGTTGACATTTTTGACATTTGACATGCAGAGCCTTCCCGTGTTCATGTGAGTCCAAGGAAACCTGTCCTGTATCGACATCTCAAAATGGGACGTTCAGAGCTAGCATTCTCCTTGCCAACGTGCGTGGTGGTACGATGGCTGCGTCGATCCCACCGGTTCTTTCCTGCGCAGTCAGTATCGCCTCCGCATCCTGCCTTCAGCTGAGACACCAGCCACTCGCGGAATCAAGCGCTACCGTTGGCGTCCGTCGTTTCCTTATTTTGAGTCGCTCCCTGCGCTGACTTGTCTTAGGCCCGCTACCTGAGTCACGCCAAATGGAGCACGGTAGGGTTCCTTCCGTCGTCGGTGGTATTTAGCCTTCCCAGGGCGAGCTACCTGTGGGGCGTCGGCCTTCTCACGGCTCAATTCCTCTTCGTCGTGTCCCAAAGTGTCAGCAAACTCGTTGCCCTGGTCGCTGGCTCTGTCATCGCCGGTATAATGATATTTTTGATCTATGTAATATATCCAGAGGATGCAAACATTGCATCGCTCTCCAGATCCTTCGCATCGTTCTGTATGCCTCGTTTGCATACTGCCTTGGACACTCCGGAAGACGAATCGGTGGTCTAGAGATGCACCTGTCCTCAGTAGTTCGCTCAGAGTCCTCGGTGGACTGTGGGGAGAGGTGCTCGTTATACACATGCAGGCCCGTTTTGTCAGCAAGTCCAACAATCCCCAGTACATGACTACGATTATGCACATTTTGATGCTTGATCTACACCGCGGCGCGATCAAGTCTAATTGCCCCCCGTAAGGTATATATGCACGTAACAGCTAGCTCTACGAATGCGAATGGATATATACGCAAGAAGGTCGAAAGTAAGCTAAGGGTCACAAATCAAGCGAGGGTGGGTGGGGTCCAAAACATGATGGAGAAATCAAAACCCGTTGCCAAGACTGATCTCACTTCGGTTGGAGGGCGTGCGGGAGACAAGGGGCACTGGAGGAATGAGCTGATTGATGCTCGATCCGCCATCTTTCGCGCGATGCTCTCGAGCGTGGGCTTGTCGTACGTAGGCATAACGCTGGAAGTGATTGAGAGCCTGGAGGAATATTATACCAACCTGTTTGGCCAAGAAGGTAACGTGAGTTTCCGTACTGTACACTAGAGATGAATCTTACCGGGTGTGTTCTCAGCTCGTTGAAAATGTCTACCGTTGCATCTCGCACGGACTCTTGTTGATGGAACAAACAGAAGCTGAGGGGCAGTAGTCCCCCAGCATGAGGGGGCATGTGTGCCAACAACTACGCGATAAATTTCCTTCCGTACTTTCCAACCGACAATAGACGACGTACCTCGACGACCTGTTCGTACGACCGAATGTTCTCTGAAATGGTACGGATAATCAGTTCGGCCTCGGAATCAGGAAGATTTTTTGCAAGACGAAGCCGAGAAAGTTGATGTATGAGATCGAACCCCCGAATTGCGTCCGCGGCGCGATACTTTTGAATATCCTGTCTTTCTGTCAGATATGACGAGATACGCGCCGTATGGTACGTACGGCCGTGCAGTATTGATAGATCTTCGTCTTTCGCCAACCTTCGATGCGGCTGGCACTTATGGCCAATTCCCTGGCTAGCAGGGTTTCGTCCGGAACTGCGACACCGCTCCCCAGTGCCCCTTCAGTAAAAGAAACAGTCGGGAACCCCAAGGCCGTCGAGCCAATTGCGACTTCCTCGTACCTCGATGCAAGCCGCACGAATCGACTCACGTATTCCGTGAACCGCAACCTCACTAGTGTCTCGCCAAAGTGTGACGTAATAGCGGAGATGAGCTGGAAAGCACCACCAATCAATCTATGCACATCGCCTGTCAAGAGAGTACGTACATCTTCGATGAACAAATTATCCAAATTATCAGGCCGTGCTATAAAGTCGGATTTTTGGTTGGACTGAGCCCCGTCGCGCGTGGCTATCCGCGCCATTTCTTCCTCGCTCGCCGCCGAGTTTTCAGCGCGAACCACGCCAGTGCGAGAGACTAGAGGGACAATGGCCGGAGGTGTGGCGGCTACAGGGAAAGAAACATGAATGTCCTTGGAGACCACTACACGGCCAGTCCCAATGTCCATCAGCAGGTCCCACGACCCCCTTGTTTCAAAGATTGGGTTGGTAACGCCCGCGATGTATGCTGGTCTACAGACCCATGCAATCAGTGTCCGTGCCCCCACTCAACGTTCCGACTTACATTGTCACCCAGTCCTCACCGCCCGCCAGCGCAGCATACGGAAAAGCACGTTCGATGAAACCCCTCAAGATCGCCCCGCATCCTGAGCCCAATGCACATGCTGACAACACATAGTTGGCTACTTGCCCTGCGGGTATGTTATGGCCTAAAAAGAGAATACGTTTTCCGGTGACGAGTGCATTAAAGAGAATTATTATGGGATGAGTGAGATTTCCATTCGTGTGTAAATGCGGATGCTGTGGTCCAGAAACGGACACAATTGGTGCAGAGAATGTCTGTATTAGCTGAATTAAGGAATACTGGGATGCAAGGCGTCAGTCCGATGTCCAGTAGAGTGGCATGAGAGTCATGGACTGACATCACCGACTTCCTCGGGAAACGTGGCGAGGGGTAGCTTGATGGGTAACTGGTGTCCTTTGTAAGCTATGGTCGTTTGAAAAAAGTGGGTATCTTTTGATAATCCAGAACGCAAATGCTGGTCCGAGGTTGTGGGTATTGCGCCGCTATAAGCATTTTGATCGCGAGTGAGACCGTGGGATGAAGATGAAGATGCATCGGTCGACCTGCGGCCTCGGCTGGCTTGAGTGCCAGAGGTAACGCTACCTGGACCTCCTCCGATCGCAACGCCGACTTGATTGTCTACGATGTTGCTTTCATCGCCGACCCAGACCGCACTTCCACCCAGGGTGAAAGACGAGTCTGACGGCGGAGACGGATGAGGTTGTTGCGGATGAGAACTGGCGACGCTGCTCTCAGTGGTTGAACGTTCGCGCGTGCCTTCGCCTGGACGCCGAATAAGCATACCGTCCTCGCTCGAATGTGACCCTGCCGACGAGGTGGTCTTGTGCTGCAGTTTTCCGAGGGAGCCGGGTGCATAATCAGGAATCCTAGGAGAGGCAAACTTTTCGCCAAAGATGTCCTTGCGCTCGGACGCACGCATGACGAGCTTTTCGGACCGAGTTAGCTCGGGAGCGCCGGTGACGTTCATGGAGTTGACGGCATCGAACAGGCGCGCCAGACAGTCCTGCGAGGGGTTGGCAAAGTAATCATCCAAGGCGAGCAAGAGGACGGGCTGTCGACAACATAAGCGGACAGAACTGAAACACTGCGGAGATACTCGCCTTGAAGATCTGAATAAATGGATGGCGCGTGCAAATGGCCATCGCTTTGACAACGGCACCTCTGCGAACGCGGGTCGAGCCGGGTCAGAGAGTGGAGTTGCGGATGTGATTGGTTCGGACGAGCACGCACCTCCGAGCCGCTTTATCGTGCTTCGTCCGGACCAGGTTCAGCACATAGATGAGCTCTGGGTGACCGTCTCTCGAAAGGTCGTCAGAGGATTCGGGGGTCTCGAGAGCGAGGACGGGGGAGATGGTGTTGAATGGGGTCTGGTTGAGGAAGAAGATGGTCCAGTCTTCGAGGTGTCGCTCAGCGCCATCGGGGAGCATCAGGTGGGCCAGGAGCCTATCGATAGGGATCAGCTGCAGGGAAAGGACGAGAAGGCGACCAGACAGACCCCTCGTCTGTCCCGAGGGGTTGGGGGAACTGGTAGGTGAGCTGAGCCCCACTATCAATGTCGAATTCGGCGAGCAAGACGAATGAACAGTGGGGGCCCTTTGCAAGGGACATTGTATTTGGTTGTGGTCGGAGTCACCCTTGCCTGGACGCGTCGGTTGTTGGTGATGAGAAATGTCCCGCGTCCGTGCGTGCTACAACTCCATCATTTTCGCCGTCCAGCCCGGGGTCACTCGACAACACACATCCAATTGTTGTCACCGGAAATTTCCTTTTACAGACCATCCTGATCATGATACATGTCGCTATCAAAACGGTGTAATCATCTCCACCGCCCTGCTGACCGTCGCTATCAGCTCCGCGAGTCGCGCACCAAGTCGATCTTGTCGAGCGGGGTCAGCAGACACGATCGTCAACAAGACGCACCATAGAAACAGAAACAGAGCTACCGAGCATCGTACGAGGGGGAGATGACCTGCCTTGCTCCCTGTGCGCCGACAACAGTTCTTGTACGCCGTTCGCGAGGCTACCCTCGTTCGTCTCTATTTCGTTCGTAAGGCGTGCGATCGACCACACATACGTCCCGATGATGGCCTGGAACAGGCGTCGTTTGAACTCTGCAGTGTAGTCGCGGTCTTACAGTCAACAAAACCAGCATATATGCGCGTTGCGCCTGCATATACCTCGTCTGAATTCATCCGTTCGGTTCGCCTCTCTCGCCGCGCCTTGGTTAATCGAAGCTGCAAAGGCATGGATGACGTCCGTCAATGATTGCGGCAGGACTTCCTCTTCAGATTCCTCCATCTGGTCTTGCCTAGCCGACTGAGAAGGTTGCTGCGAGGCTGGCTTTGGGCTTTCCAACAAGATGGCGGTGTCGGCCGTCGTGTCATCCTGTGCGCCGTCCATGTCGGGCAGATGCAGAGAAACGTGGCACAGAGAAATGTCCGCCGTCACGTCCATTTCGTGAATCACATGACTGGTCATGCCCCTCGAAATTTATTTACAGGAAGCCAACTCTACCTCTCCAAATCAGGGCGCATCCAGCACAAGACCACTCAATCTAACATCGCCTCACCGTGGAGCAGGCAGCCCACTCGCCGTCGTTCCAATCTCCGTCAACTCCGTGAGGGGATCTAGTTTCCCCTTGAATTCGGATAAGAACGACGCGTCCGTATACGGGCAGTGTACCGATGGAGAGCCCTTGTAAATCGGTGTATACGTGGCTGCACAGATATCAAATTCGGTAAACTCGTCGTAGGATATCTCCACTGTGTTCCGTGGGTTTCGGTCCCCTGCTGCAATTCGCTGACGTGCCTGGGGAGATAACGCTTGTGAACACGACGCCACTCGGAGCACCTTCCCATACAACACACCTGCGCAACAATTTTCGGGTCGGGGTTAAGATCTAGTAGACGTCTTGCAAACTTGGCTGCAGTGGCGTGATTGTTAGCCTTTGCGAACGCTCCAATCGCGCTTCGCAGAGCTATTTGCATATGTGGCGCTTGGAGTTTGCAATGCGTAAAGTATGCTGCTAGCTCCAACTGTCGACGGACATTGTCTGGCTCATCTTGAGCGACGCGTCGCCGCTCCAATTCGATCGAGACCCCGAGCAGATATTCACGCGCAGAAACAACGGTGTCGCGCCACTGTGATTTCCGGTCAGTACTACCAAAAGGGGTGTAAGAGTGAACAAGTTGACGAACCTCCTTGGCTTCCTCATCCGAAGACACCACAACTAAAAGTAACGTTTGCAGTACAGATCGGAATACAGCTCGAGCTTCGGGCAGCTTGTTGCCTGAAACGGAACGGAAGCCTTCCGAAAGCTCAGTTCGCACTGACGACAGAGATCGCACTGCGATAGGCAAGACTCGCCCAGGCGAGGTTTCTGATGGGTTGCGTCTGATATGGACCTGGAGAGGAGGTAGGGACGCCAGAAGGGAGACATAGACGTGCGATGACCGGTAGACGAGGAGAAACAATTGCTTCAGAGGTGCAAAGTTGGCGATCCCGAACTGCCGGTTCAACAACTGAACATCACTGAGTATAGCTCCGAATTCTGTATTGCTTGTCCGAGGCAACTCACCTGCATGGCAGTGTCGAAGGACCCCGCAGCGACATGATCCGCAGCGAACGGCGAATTGCGTACCCAAAGCTCGTCCTCGCCCACACCAGGGGTCGCACCTGCCTCTTCATCCTCGTCCTCACCGACAGCATCCTCGAATTCTTCTTCTGTATGAGTCTCGCCATCGGCATCCTCAGCATCAAGATCCCATCCAGCCTCTGCAGCATCGACTTCAGGGGCCTCCTCTTCTTTGGCCCAATCATCGAGCGCGGAGGAAGCAGCGGTAGCCGAGGAGTCAATACCGTTGACGTAAGGAACCTCACCGTCCGCGTCCAGGTTGCCATTTGCGAGTGCACGGTCCCAAAAGCTCTCACCCATCGAAACCGACGGCCAGTTGAGGTTTGTACTGGAGGTGATGATGGGCGGTGGCTTGAGAGTTGACTGACCGAATGAAGGAACATCATCGACGTCCGCTTCGCTCAAACCAGCAGCTTCGAGGATTTCGGATGCCTCTTCCTCCAAGCCGTTTGTTTTCGCAGTCAAGTAAGCAAGCGGGTCTACATTCTGTATTAGAGAAATGTCCCGAACATAGTCAGAATAAACTCTTACGAAGTCCCACGTCCCGCAGGACAGTGATTCTTGCTTGCACATCACCAGCATACAACGCATTATGAAAGCGTGACATCGGATCTCCCCTAGCAGCTGCGATTTTTTGCATCTTTGATAGTTTCTCCGTGCTGCCAGTGGCCAAATATAAGAACGACAAGCGGTCGAAATTCTTGGTCTGTTGGTATGCCTTTTCAACAATCTATAATGGAGCAACCCGTTAATTGCGCCAACGAGGCTAGCATGTCATCAGTTACTTTGTGGTTTCCTTGCTTGAGCGCTTGCTGTGCCAGACGCTCCCAACATTCGGGTCGATCGATAGCTCTGGCGGTTTCCAACGCTACGTCGAGATTCCCGCATTCAATAGCAAGGTCAAACCTCGTATTCTTATCCTGGACGAAGTGCAACGCGATCTATAGTCACCAACAGGCATCAGACAGCAGCCTTTCATTAACACGTTCTCACTTACCTCAGGAAACCCCTTTTTCTGCAGATATGCAATGATACTCTGACCAATGAGCGTCGACGTTCGTATAATATGTAACATCTCTTCGTAGTTGTTCCGTAGCAAGGCAAGCTTGAACCG
Organism: Nevesoporus exiguus; assembly: GCA_038089155.1. Taxonomy (NCBI): domain Eukaryota; kingdom Fungi; phylum Basidiomycota; class Agaricomycetes; order Boletales; family Boletaceae; genus Nevesoporus; species Nevesoporus exiguus. The sequence goes on from JBBPKI010000070.1 coordinate 13,347, forward strand.
GTATTCCGTAGGGTCAAACGTGATCGTTCGCGGACGCGCGGAACGGTCCAAGCAATGTGCGGTTTTGCCCTTGACACGCGTGAGATAAACGGGATTGTCGAGTGTGCATATCACTCCGTTGTCGCTTCAAAGATTAGACAACGCGAGAGAAGTGAAGTCAGTCGACATCTATGACGGTGATGCGGCAACGCCAAACATACCCTTGAGGAAGGCAGTATTTTATGTGGTTGAGTGTAGAGTAGATGAAGACGCCTGAGTCATCCCAAGCACCTGATTTAATTCGGATGGTTTCGTGGACTAGGCTGTTTTGAGAAAAGTTTTTATTGGCAATGGTAATCGCTAATAATCGAGGGGTTACGGCAACGCAATGAGGAACGTAAGTATAGCGCTTACTGTGCTTGCTCATCAGGGCTACGAGCTGCCCATCCGAGCTCCAGGCAACATACTTGACGGGTGGACTGTTCAGCTCAGCAATGACTTTCTGCTGTTGGATATCGTAGAGAGCGACAGATGACGTCGAGCTCAGGATTAGACATGCTGTCCCACCATAGAATATCTCGTTCGTCTGAATTGGCGCCTTGATTCCTTTGACCACGGAGTTCGACAGATCGCGAACCTCGATAAGCTATAAAACACTGAGAATCCATATGTTTGACTGTCACAACTTGCTTTTACCTGCGTGGTCTTATTCAAGGCAGCAAACCTGTTCCTGGCCACAAAAATCGCACTATGGGCTGGACCACGCTTACCATCAGTGGACGAGTCCTTGACCTCTCCATTCGTTTGCGTGGGCAAGGAACACAGCTCGAACAAACCGTTGTCCGAAGAGATCGTTGTGATGACAGCCCGTTCAGCAGGGTTGTAGCTCAACGTTCGGGGAGGAACATAGGGACTACCGAATTTGCGAACGCTCAAAAGGCCGATATCTGAGCCGGTATTGAAGTCATATGCCCGAACGTATTTATCCCTGATGTAATACAACGAATCAGCATGAACGGAAAAGGCTGGCCGTTCGCGTTCGAGCTTGAACACGATGAGACCGCTGTCGTGCCCTACACGATAGTATATCAGTCCAAAGTATCTGGATGGGAATTCTGTTCATACCCGCAGCAAATAAGTTGAGGTTCGGATGCGCAGCAAGTACCCAGAATCGATCATGTTCCCTCCTAAATGTCTGGATCGCGGTACGCTTTGCAAGGTCCCATACGCGCACCGTTTTATCCTCACCACAAGAAACGATGAGCTCGTGTTTAGGATGGAACAACGCATTAGAAACATTATTGAAGTGCCCTCTGCAGGAGTCGACTTCCCAAGCCTTGGTTTCGCTCATCCTCCAAATCTTAATTGTGCGATCGTCGGCGGCAGACACAATCAAGGGAAGGGTAGGATGGAAGGCAGCGAAATTGACGCCTCGGTCATGGCCCTCGAGGACATACTTTACGGTAGAGAACGTGTCAAAGGTCTCGAAATTATTCGGACCAGTGCTGGGTGTGCTCTTTCGCAAACCGGATATGTCCCACACGCGTACGGTCTGGTCCATGGATGTCGACACGATAAGGTCGTCCTTTGGATGGAACTGGGCAGACATGACATAGTGAGAATGACCAGTGAGAATGGCGATACAGTTGCGCGAAGTGCTGTTCCATATGCGTATCGTTTGGTCGTCAGATGCTGAGAGCTGTAAGGTGATCAGATGAAGGGGCATGAGCTAAGAGACAGTGGGCACTCACGATCCATGGCATCTCGTGGTGAAACTGGACAGTCCGAACGTAGTCGAGATGACCGTGCAGCGTAAAGAGGCAGCGGCGGTTTTGAGGACGCAAGTCTGCGAATCATCAAAATCAGCCGCAAAACAACGAAGAGTACTGACCCCAAACTTTGATCTTGTAATCATCGCCGCCAGTGACCAGGAGGGCTCTGCTAGGATGGATGGCAACACCTCGAACAGGGCCTTTATTGGAGAATGTCGATGAAAGTCGTTCATGTCGCTAAGAAAGAGGAGGAATACCTTCATGTTCTTCGAATCTGTCTACTAGGACACCCATGCGGTAGTTCCATAACTGCACGCTACCGTTGTGCAAAGCAGCAGCGAGGAGGGGCTGCGTCGGATGGAATGCAAGTCCTTGGAGGAAGTTGAATTCCGGGAAACGAGCAGTATGGGCCGAGCGCAAGACACGTACCTTTGACGCGATTGCTCTTGGACTCGAATTTTGTAAGCATGACCGACATGATGGGCGGATTTCAGCAAGAAAAAGTGAGGAAGATGTGGTCAAGGATGGGCGCTGGCTGGCCTGGGTGGTGTGCGCAACCCGCCTTTGAGCGCAGTCGTCGAGCTCTGTCCTACGACGATGGACACGACGTTGGCGGAGTTGGAAAAGTCGAAAAGGTAGTTAGCTACTATGTTTACTACGATATGACCCAGTAGATTATGGGCGTGCTGGGCATCACGCCCTTCCTCCAAAAGGCATGGTCAGTCAGGTCCTTGCCGGTCCCGGTCGTCGTAGCTAACCCGTATACAAGCCCGCAGGTCTTCAGGAGACTCCCTGACCGTCTCAAGTCCTTCCGTGGAAAGACGGTCGTCATGTGAGCATGTCCCTCGATGCCCTGCTGCGGCTCACCAAATAGTCTGACAGAGATGGCACCCTCGTCACTCAGCGCCTTCATTTTGCCCCCATGCCACACCCTCACAGGCATATTGTCGGCTGGCACCGTATACTCACGGAGCTGAGTGACTCCGAGGTACGCGTTATTTGCGTCTTCGATGGCAAGCAACGCAGCGCAGCCAAAGCACGCGAGGTCAACGCGTTTCCTTTCTCTACCCTTCGTCAGACTTATTTTGAAATCAACCACAGGTCCAGCGACGCAGAGAATCGCGAAAGATAGATGCCGCCCGCGGGTCCATCGAAACAACTAGACTTCATAGACTTCGAAAGCTGATGCGCCTCCTTCCCTATTACCGCTCCTTGCCAGACACAGACCGTCAACGCGTCAACGACGCGCTTAGCAGTATCAGATCAGCTCACAGATCCTCTGATGCGCATGGGTCAGGGTCTACCCTTCTTACGCCGACGTCCCCCTCACCGCATCTCCCATCACACTGCGCACGCGTCACACCCCACCTTGATCATGTTTTTTCACAATCACAACATCTTTACTTCCCACACGGCAGCACGGAGATACACGACTTGCAGGAAGTCTTGGATTCTGTCCCCTCATCACCTTTAACATCTAGATCCGAACCACCCTATATGCCACCATCAGCACATCTAGATAATGCCACAGTCACACTCACGGACGACGATATCGGCCCTTTCGACCTATTTGATGACCCTTATGATATTTGCCCAACGCTTCCATTTGTCCACTGGAACGCCGCGGTGCAGCCCTCACCGGGAGCTCCCCACCCGCTGCCGGACTCTGTCGAGTCGTTTCAATCGGAACTCTCCACATTATATTCCGAGTTCAGCCAATGTATCACTCAGCTCACATCCATGCCTTCGCCTTTCGAGGGGCCAGAGATCCCTGCATCAGTGGGCAACCCTGACACCCTTGATGCAAGGATCGAGTATGCCATGTCCAAACAACAGCTGCAGATGACACTCGACGAAGGCCACATTTGGAACTTCCTCTCAGGACCGTCGTCCACTCCCCCACTCGAAACCGACTCTGCGTTGATGACCCTCGCCGAGCGGAGCACCGTCATCTCTCGTTCGTATCAACGTCGAAGCAACTCCCCGACATCGCAGACATACGAAGAGTGCAAGGAGCTCCTACGTGCCATGGGCGTCCCATCCATCGAGTCCTCGGGACCATTCGAAGCAGAAGCGCTCGCGTGTGCCCTCGTCACCCACGGTCACGCGGATTACGTGGTGAGCGAGGACACAGACGTGCTCGTTTACGAGGCCCCTATGTTGCGCGGCATCACCGCACGGGAATCCCCCATCGTCGTCGTTCACGGCGAGGCTGTCCGTGAGGTCCTCCAGCTCGACCGCGCGCGTTACGTCGACTTTGCACTCCTGCTCGGCACGGACTTTTCGCAACGGATAAAGAACGTCGGACCGAACCGCGCCCTCAAGTTTATCAGGGAACACGGTTCCATCGAGCGCGTCGTCGAACTAGAGAGTAAGTATCCTCCACGCGTGCCTGTCGCGGATTATCTAGCACAGGTCGACGTGGCGCGCCTTGTCTTCCAGAACCTCCCGCCTCTTCCTGACTTAGAGCTCCTACATCAGACAGAGGGTGATCCGAATGCTGTATCGGAGATCATACAAAGGTATAGGTTGCATCGGATGTTGCCCGGCGCATGGGATGCCGAATCTGCTTTGGCAGGGAACTACTTTGGCGATGATCCATCCGTATGGTGATGAGTGCGTCATTGTTCAGTGGGATACTTGCAATTAGAGAGCAGCCTAGAGTAGAAGCCCGCCCCTTGTCACATAAACAATCGTTTACCCTGTCAGGCTGGAGGCTCTGGTTTGGTGTGAGGGTGCTCGGCGCTTACGAAGTCACTCAATGGTGGCTGGATCCAGCTTTTCAAAATGTAAACGTTTCGAATAATGGAGGATTATAGCATCTACGAAGAGAGACCGATACATCTCTCCCATGGACAAGGATACAACTCAAGATATGGGAATCGCGTTAAAGCACGATACTGTACAAAAAACCCAAGTGCGGTGTGAAAGCCCTAGTGGTTGCAATCCCCGTCAATCATCAAACGATCTGTAATGTTCAAATAAATAAGATCTATACATAAATACACACCTGGCATGAGTACACGACAGCAGCAAGAATATCAATGATGGATATCGGTATAATTAAGTGTTGAGAGCAAGATGAGGGAGAGGGGAATACCATTGACCATATATAAGGGTAGTCGTCGCCAGAACCGTCCCGCCAAGACGTCTGACGCTCACCGGTATCACGCTCACACTTCGTTCCTCAGAATCAGGCTGAAACAAGGCTCGCAAAACGGTTTCTCGTTCCGCAGGAAGAAAGACGGGTCCTCGAATGGTTTCTTGCAGCCCTACCATACGTCAATTCCCGTCAAAAAGCAAATGACACAAACGCACTTCGCAAACGAAGCATCCCCAACACCACTTGCCCCCCAGCGCTTCCACGGCTCTGACGCCATCCCTGATGCTCTTCTTGCATGCCTTGCATTTTGGCATCCGAAGGCGCACATGGCAAGCCTCACAATAGGGGTGCCCCTTGTACACGGTGAAGCCAACATCGTCGTCGACGAACTCGCCGTCGCCTGCTAGGTTCAACTCCCCGGTGCGCGCAACGGAGGGCGGGAGTGGACCACTTGGTGCAAGGAATGGGTCCCCGCATTCAGCGCAAAAGAAGTGCTGTTCGTGATAAGTTCGTCTGCCGAGGGCGGGGTCATCGAGCGTGATGAAGCGTTCATCGATAATGGCTGTCTTGCAGTGGAAACAACGAGGGGCAAAGGCCTGTGAGCAATATGGGGAGCAGGTCAGCCGTTATTGCAGCGCAACGATGCAATACAGACCTCGTGATAGTCCAAGTGACAGTACGGCCTCCTATCATGCTCATAGCTACTCACATGTTCCAAGAGTTCGTTGCAGATGGAACATCTGAAACAGTCAGGATGCCACCGTTGACCCATGGCACTTACAATGCGACCAACGATGGGACCGTTGCATCCCCCGCACGAGAGGCCGCTGCTGCGCGCGAGATTCGGGGAAGGAGGGGGAGGAAGACCGCGTTTACATCCGGGGCCACGGCCAGGCGTGTGATGCGGAGAGGACTCTTGAATTTGTGTATGCCGAGATCCAAAGCCGCTAGGTGACGGTCCTGGTCGCTGTGGCTGAGTCGCATTCAAAACCGAGATTTTCGGCGGAGAGAAAGAGGTGGACGGAGAATCAGTAACAGATACCGAAATCGCAGGTGCCCCATGCTCGACGACCACGATGTCAGGGGCCCCCGAGATCGAAATGCTAGGGCCATTTCCAGGTCCTGAGACAACGATACTGGGGCCAGTGGCATCGTCGTTGACATCACTATCTTCCTGGTGCTCATCAGGAAGTGATATCCTGGGAACCGCTGCTGCCTGAGACTGAGCCGGTGATTGGAGTGGAGGCCGAGCGAACTGCGGGCCAGACTGTGACCCTGCAGGGAACCTTGCGTGTGAATTACTTGCGCCGTTTCCATTCGGGTTACCAGTTCTGGGTGTGACATCATGACTGGGCGTCCATTGCCTTCTCGGCGGCGTATCGTTCGTAATTTCAATGGCCGTTGCCTGAGAGAAAGCCTGACGGATAGGTGAGGGCGATCGGCGCAAAGAAGGCGGCGGCGCATCATCCAAATCAATGTCACTATCCCTAGCACGTTGTTTCTGAAGTTGTCGTTCACTCAGCTGCGGACCCTGTTGCGACTGAGGGTGGGCCAGCGACCGAGATGGCTGCTGCACAAATGACTTCCGATCAAACGTAGCGTTTGGATTCGGAGATGACGAAAAGGGGCGCGCCGGATGTGCGAGGCTCGTTGGCAAGGACGCTGAAGATGGCGAAGATATCCTGTTTGGCTTAGATGGCTGGATCTCCGCTGCTCGGGAATAATGCATGCATGAGGTTTCGTGGATAACGACGTTGAGACGCAAACTCACTCAGGGCAGGTGTTGTACCAAAGAGAGAGCGAGCAGTGTTTGCCGGTGTACGTGGAAGAGGGGGCACGTTTGCGGGCCACCCTTGCTGTTGGCGCACAGGGCTGGTAGGAACAGGAGCGGCTCGAATGGGACTCTGAGCAGGAGAAGGGCCTGACACTTCTGGCAGAGTTTGCCTCTCCTTTTCCCTTTCACGCTCGCGTTCCTCCGCCAGACCTATGGAAGCAAAGCGGAGGGTGAGAGACTGAGGCTCTGTTGCAGGAGTGCCAAGGGGAGGACTACGGTCAGGGAAAGAGGTGAATGGACTAGATACTGGAGGAGACACGCGTGCTTGTGGACTTTGCGTGAGTCCAACGGTTTGTGGTTGAGCATGAGGGGTGCTCGGGTTCGAGGCGGGGGGCTGGGGAAGCGTCGCAGGGCGAGGCCGGGTGGTCTGTTCCCGCTGAGTTTCAGAGACAATCACATTGATGTTGTGATCGTCATCACGATTTGCGATGGCTATCCTCGAACGAGTGGGCAAATCTCTGATTCCGTACTTGGGACTCGGGGTGCGTGCGCTCCTTGCAAATACGACTTCTTCGTCTTCCGCCTGCATGGGATCAGCAAAAGTCATTGGCTTGTAAGAGCCCGAGTCAGTGAGCGAGAAGACGTCAGAAGGAGAGGAAGATTCATGTTCATCCTCTGAGACAGCAGAGACGCGTTGGGAGAGGGATGGCACACGAGGCGGCTCGGTGGGGGAGGAAGGAAGAGGCCGACGAGGAGGAGAAAACTGAGGTCGCTGGGCCGGCTGCGTGCGCTCTGGGCTCTCTGAACGGCGATGGCCGGGGCGCGGTGGCGGGACAGCGGAGGGGAAGATGGTGGGTGGGAGGACACCTGAGACAGTGCTTCTGCGCTCGACTATATTCGCTCCGATCGGCGCAGAGGAAGGAGGAGGAGGATTACGGTTCCAGAGCGGTGCAGCCTTGAATTCCTGTGCCTCGTGCGTATCAGAGCGTGGCGAGCGTGGCCACGTCGGGGGCGGGGTGGAGAAGGGGGCTGCGGGAAGAAGTGGTGGGCGCTGGTTTACGTCGGGGAGAGGGGCGGTGCGGCGAGAGAAGGAGCTGGGGATGCGGAGATCGTAATCTGGGTTGATGGGGCACTTGACTGGGCTGGTCGGTCTGACAGTGAGATCGACGCTGGCGTGCTTGGTGGCGGGTCTTGACGCTGGGAGGGTGGGCGTAGGGAGGGGACGGCGTGCGGGAGGTACAGTCGGGGAAGGGGCGAGTGTAGCGGAGGGCGCGAGAATGGCGGGACGGGATGGGGCTGGGGCCTGTACGACGAGCGGGGAGGGGCGGGAAGGGGGCGGCATCGACTCGGGGCGGGAGCGGGGAGTGGGGAGGGGCCGGCGGAACGGACCGGCCATGTGGATAGGTCCAGTTGGAGGGTACGCCCGAGACGGAGGCGACGACACGAATCCACCGGGCACCAGCGACGACGGATGGTGCGTGTACTGGAACCCGATCGACTGCTCGCGCCCAAACATCCGTCGGTCATCGTTCCCGACGTGCGCGCCGTTCTGCAGCGCGGGTGGTGTCGCGAACGTCCGCTGCTCGTCGTACGCCATCGTCGCGATGCTCCTCGAAAGCGACTCGACTGCACATCTAAATCATCACGTGATTCATTTGCAAACACACACAAACACCCCTATCTACTCCTCGTCGTCCATTCCACACATTGATCGAAAGTGAGTGTTCTTGGTCCGGCGAATGTTCCGCTCCGTCGACCTCGATCAAACTGAAGAACGCCGATTATGACACGCTCTGTCGGAGCATGGTCAATCAACTTGAAGCACCCACCTCAGCCTGAGGTGAATGGCGTGTCGCAGAGCCCGACACCGTCCGCGTGCGGGTAGACACCAACACGCCGAATGTACACCACATCCGGGTGTATCACCACCCGTCGGCCCGGGAAATATTCCGTTCCACCCACTTGGCCGCCATCAGAAGCACACCAAGTACCTCGCTCACCCCATCCAGCCTACACGCCCCAATCCACCGCTTCCGCCTGGAATGGCTGCTTGAATTTCACCCCGTTGTAACACCGATCTCGTACGGAGCGAGTGCGCGTCTGATGGCCGCATGTCCCAGAATATAGCCCGGTCCCGTCGGGTCTTCAACAAACCAGTGCGCTCATAACGTCAGTACATGACTGTCATCACTCCACGCAAATATACGCCCATCTCTTCCAGTGCTTTCTCATATCTGATAGCTTCTTCGACACCCCACACCTGGTTTGTGCTGGCACCAGTCGTCAGCACCGCCTCAGTCGGGCGCGTGTTTCGCCGGGTCTCCTTCTAGTCGACGAGTCATGCCGTGTACATCCGCTCGGATATCACATGCCAACAGGATAGTCCCTCGCGTTGTCGATAACGCGTTCTTGAGACAGGCGCCCTTCATCGGGATGGCCCAGTCGGTCATGCACAGTAATTATCAGACACCAATACAGCAATCAACTTCAGTCTTACCAAGCTATCCTGCAGATACGATGTCTAGCGCAGGATGACCGCTGATGAGGCGTTTGTACATGCTGACCTTCTTCACACGCACCCCTTTTCAAGTTTCTGTTTCCTCCTTTCCCCCGCTCTCATCCCGCGCCTCAGTAGTGTACCAAGACGTCGTCGTGCTTACTGGTTCTTCATACCGTCCGCACTCGCGAGGTCGACGAAGCACGACGCCCAATCGCGAGATTTGAAACCTCTGCGTAACTTGAAAGATGCACCAAGGTCACGTCCACGAGCGGCTTCCTTCGCAACTTTGCAAGCGTGTCCCACACCGGACCGCTGACGGCAGCGAGCGAGAAACGGACGAACCAATGTCGCTGTTCTCCGGACCGATCTTTGCAATCGCCGCCGACGGGTACTATGCGTTCAAAGTTAGCCTTTGGTTCTTCCATTGGATCCCGACGCATCAGATCGCGGAAGCTTCGCTCACCAGCGTGAGTGTGGGTGTGGGACCTGACGTCCTATCCCATGCCCATCGACCATGCTGGTAAAAACTCCTCGGGCTCGCGGCCTAGTAAGCGCTAGGGTAACGCCAGTTGTGGCATGACAGACCTATTCAGACGAAGCATCCATCACTGTGCACTCTGCCATATGGGGGAAAGACAAAATATAGTGGCACAGGTACAGGTAACTCGGGCCGTCAATTGAGTCAAGTATCTGCGTACTCTGCACCCCTTCGCTTTACCCCGTCCTGTCACTTTCAGCGAAAAAGGCAATATTTGCGATGACTCACTCTCTCAGTTCCCAGACTGGTGGCGAATGTCACTCCGTGGCCGAACAGATCGAATCATGCGCCGCGGAGTAATCGCACCCTGTATTCCTGTGCACGACACCGTCATCATCCCCTTTTTTGCGGAGGGCCATGAACAGGGTTACATTACACCCTCTCGTCGCCTGTGAGAAATGTTTGGAAGTCGGACGTCTAAGAATGACACAATTGTCAAACGACTTGGAGGCCCTGTAAATCTACTCTCCGAGGCATCGTTCACCGTCCATCAAAGCGAACACATCTTCCGCGCATCAGACGAAACGGATACGATAACGTTGAGATCTAAGACAAACAGCGGACGACGCGGTACTGCGCCAAAGGCTCAGTTGAGGGATCAAGTAGGATTCACCTCGAGGCAACTGCCGTTTTCGTGGAAGTAAATGATAAAGGTACCGAACGCCTGACATACTGAAGGTGGGACCATCGGAGAGGACGTAAGCGCAACGGCGACCTTCCAAGCGCTGAACCTCACAAACTGGTTCAAGCCAAGGCTACTGAAGGCGAAACGTATCTGCCTGTGAGCTGCATTTGACGATCGCGATCGACAGTCTCGATCAGACTGCTCGATATTGAACACTGAATCTCGGAGCCCCTCGCCTCACTGGCTGGTCCGCAGCTTACGACGTTGGTAGGGAAACCTGGACTAAGCGAGCGTCCCCCGCATCATGAATCCTGGATCTGGAGGCAGAGTCGGGTTGCGCTCATCTCAAACCACAATTCCCGCCACCCGAGCTAGCGGGCCTGCCACGCCACCACTGACATGACTTATTGACTCCGTGCATACTTTCGTCCGAGTTCGCAGGGACACGCTTCTCTTTCCTGCAGCTTGAGCATGGACCGCAGTGATCGATCAGCCACCCGCAGTCCCCTTTGACCAGGGTCCGAGCAGCTACCAAAGGTCAGCCTACAGTACCATGGGCGATATTCTATAGTTGCAGAGACAAGTATAGTGCGAACATTGGACATGATGGGATCATGAACCGCATGGAGCTGGGAGCAAAGAAAAGCACAAGTACAACAAGTAGATGGAAGTAAGCCGAGCAAGCGTGGGCAGAGCGCGAGCAAACGGGCGCAAGACTTCTGATACAGGCACCGCAGATCACGTCGAACGTCAGAGGAAAGAGAGTAAGATGAAAGCAATCGAAAAGCAGAGTCACCACCATCCAAACATCCGTCTTCGTTTTGGTCATCCCCTTTCCCTGCCAGCGACACACCCGGATGATAGATACGCCAGTCAGCAACCCTTGCTCACAGTCCAAACCATGCCTTTTTCGCGTGTGCTCAGTTCACGTCGTCCAGTTTCTCCTTGTCACCGCCCACCGCCGCCTGCTCTCCCTCGACATCAAAGTTCTCGACGAGATCAGGAACGTCGTCATCGTCGTTCTCAGCACCACCAGCCGCTGGCCCCTGTTGGCCTTGCTGGATTGCTTGGTAGGATTCCGCGAGCTTGCGCAGTGATGCAAGGGAGTCAGGACCGAGCTGGTTGAGAATACCAGGCACAAGCTCCGTAAGCTCCTTGACATGTCCGGTGCCATAAATCGCAAAAGTGTTGGCGGGCACCGCGGCATGAACTGTTCAGAAATAGCAACACGAAATTAATACTACAGATCACTTGCATCCGACGGAACACGACGTGTTGAGAGAAAATAAACTCGGAGATGTGTGCAAACCATGAATTCATGATGAAATCAAGAAAAGCACGTGCCTTTTGGGGCGGTGAAATGTAGTACGTTTCCGTCCTCTCGGAACATGTTAACTTCCTCTACTCCGGTGATAGGTTGTACATTAAGTTTCTTGAGGGCTGCCTGTAGTTTTTTGTCGTCTTGTGCGGCAGAGGGTTTAGTTTTTCGGACGACCTTCCGACGCATGGTTCCCTTTCCACCTGGAACATGTTAGAAGCGAAGATTTTGGTGGGAAATGTGCGGAGAGATGCAACGACGATCACACCGCAGGCCTGGCTGGCCAGAAATCGCTCACCGAGCCGGTTGGCCGCAGCCTGCGCCTGCAGTTTGGCCAATTTTACTGGATCCATGATGGGCGGTGGTCGAGGATCAGAGATGCCTGCGAGGGAGGACAAAGGGGAGGTGTACGATGAAAAGTCACGAACAAGGTTTGTACACAAACACGTGTACACAAACGACCCGCCCAATTCTCAGCGGCGGGTGTAGATAAGATAATCTCTCCCACTGACGTCGACCATGTCCTCCATTCAATTCCACATCCGTCCCGCTACCGTCGACGACACCGTGCGTATCCACCTCATCACCAACTCCGCTGCTGATTAAGGTCGTCAGGACGCACTGCTACAGCTCGTCCGAGATCTCGTATGACCTCCCCTGTGCACCGCGCTACTGGCATTAATATTAATACACAGGCTATATATGAGAAGGAGCCAGAGTCAGCAAAGGCCACTCCGGAGCTGGTAATCACACCTGTGTGTCATGATCACTGCCCACCCACACAGCTCCGCAGTTCAGAGAAAACATTTTCGAAAGAGGCTACGCACATGCCCTCCTCGCGTTCCAAGGCACTGACGAAGACCCTGGCGTACCCTTGGGCATGGCTCTTTACTTTTTCAACTTTTCCACATGGACAGGAAGGCCAGGATTGTATGTATGTCCGCGCACGTCGGTCATCACTTCCACGATTGAACCGGACATGTAATACAGCTCGAGGACTTGTTCGTGAAACCGGAGGCCAGGAATAAAGGGATCGGTAAAGCCCTATTTGCCGAGCTTGCCAAGGTGGCACAGGCAAAGGTAGCTCACTTATTACATCTCCTTCTCGGGCCAAACGCCTCTTTTTCCCTGACAGAACTGCGGACGTCTCGATTGGTCCGTACTCACGGTGGGTTCTCGTGCCTGGCGTGACTTCACTTGGGAAGTTTATTCGGTCATTGGCAGTGGAATGAGCCGTCGATTGCTTTCTACGAAAAAGTCTTAGCGGCTAAGCGTATGGACGGCTGGATGGGCATGCGGTTGACGGACGAGGGCATCCAAAACTTGACAAAGTTTACCCTGGTTGCCAATTGAAGGGCTCAGCCCTGTGGTGAAACCCACCTTGCAGAGCGTTGATGTAGCAGTGCGTGGTGAACGCATCCATATACTGAATAAGATGTCGGGCAGTGTCAACCTAGTTGCCACTGATATATGACGCAGCCCCTGGTGGAAATTCGACATGCACGATTGTACATAGTAGATGCTGTACGAGGTAGACCAAAAAAGGAACATTATTATACGCCATCATAGCTGGCGCCACCGGCCTGCAAACATTGGAACATTGAACAAACGATGTGTCAGAAGGCGCGTGGCACTCCGGCCAATCTGCGCCACTCACTTTGCGCAGCCTTGAGACGATGGGCTCCTCTTTCAAGTCATCCTTTTCACGAGCGGCCACCTCGATTGAGTAAACGCGTAGCACCTGTTTGACATTGGCGGCATGGACTGAAATCTAAAACGTGCAAGGGAAGAAAAAGTGAATTTCTGGATACCCTGGCATCACAACTAGGGTAGAGTGGGTGTGTGATATGTGTCGGGAACAGAACAAAAAGACACCACCCAGCGCCGACAGCCTGACAGATACATGCGGCGTCGCACGTAAACGGGAGACTGACCTTAGCTTTTCGCATCACCTTGCAACTCGATCCAATCCAAACGACGAGAACGAACTTTTCGCGTTGGGATTCTTTGTCATTGGCGTAAGTGACGCGTGCGTAGGCATAAGAAGCTTTGGAGTCATCGAGTGCCTCACGGAGCTCTGAGAGGCCTTGTGTGCCTGTCTTTGTGACTACGAGCTTGTCTGAGCGATCGGACTGTATGTACGTGTGAGCAAGGCGTGTGAGGCCCACGGGCAAACAAGGCAAGCCTGACCTCATAATCCAAAAGCAACCAATTAGTGTCGGATTTGTCAGAACGTACGTCCAAGTAGGCTGGAGGATCAGCAAACGCGCTGCTGGTTCAAGTCGCGGGTCATTGACGGACGAGCGGGACTGACCTTGGTTGATACGTTCATCAGACACGTCTGCGTCTGCCATGGTTGAGCTAGTCAGCAAATCAGACGATACGACTCTGCTGGTACCCGAGATCGGGGGATGCCGACAGCCGCGATCGCGGAGTGGCAAACGAGCCTCTGCCATCATCCCAATGTCGCTGCGAATCCAACGCGGGCTCGCCCTCGCTGGTCGTCGCCTCTACTCCCAACGCGTCCCACCCCGCAACTGGCAGACTGCCGGACACGTTCCCCCCACCTCCCTTCTCTTCGACGGCGACGCTCCGGCTCCGGATCTCACCGAGGACGAACCTCCATCACCCCCCAAAAAACGCCCCACTGCGGCTCCAACCCCTGAGCAGTGGCGACGGCATCGCGAACAGATCAAAAAGGCGTTCCCAGAGGGTTGGAATCCCACGCGTAAACTGTCGCGCGAGGCCATGGACGGACTTCGCTCCCTACACGCGCTTGACAAGGACACCTTCTCATGTGCGGTCCTCGCGGACAAGTTCAAGATCAGCCCAGAAGCCGTCCGCCGGATATTACGGAGCAAGTGGGAGCCATCGAGAGAGAAGCGGGCCCAGTTGGCAGAGAGGGAAAGAAGGAGCAGAGAAGAATGGATCGCAAGGAGAAGACAAGAGGAGAAGGACACAGCAGCTCAGATCCTCGCCGAGGCCAGACAGGACGACCAGCAACATCAAAGGTCGACGCGAGTCAAGCCAAAGGACAAGTTTTTTTTCAAGTGATGTCTGCCCTGGTGGACGTGCGAAATTGCTCTGCGGCGTTTTTCGTGTTTCCGTCCACTTAGATAACGGTACCGATGTCGAGGTAGACAAGCATGAACCCGTCGTTTTGCATGTCACTCTCGAACTTTGCCCTGTCAATGACTGAATGACTGATCACTCTAAAAACTGAGACCTGAATCCCATGTCCATTGTTACATACTTGAAGTCTACCACAGATATCCATGATACCATCGAGGTATGGGTAAACGTGGAAATCTACTGAATCTCAAAAACTACACTTTTGGTATGCAACAGGTCGAGGTACACAGCGGCTCTAGAAAATAGCTATAACTAAAACAAGTACCGTATGGTTGAGATATGCGTGTAAACGTTCTAGAGTGCGCGGTCCCGAGCTTATTCGGAATCCTAAGTATTAATATTTAAGTCGATAGATAATTTTAACATAAGCCCGGCGCTTAGTTTTAACGGGGGCGTGCGGTGAATGATGTAAGATGCGCGGTTCAAACTCGTGGCACAAACAAGTTCGGTGTCAAGTCCGTGACCCACCAGTCAAAGTCCAGCTTGACCTATAGTGGTAGTTCTGTCCTGTTGTAAGCAAGATAATACGGGTCTTTGTCGGGGCGACACAAAAGGATATCGTTCCAATTGGGTCGAGGGAGGGGTTCCAGCCGTGCTCCCTTCGAGTCTACGGTCGAATACCGGAACCGCAATAGCATCATCGAAGTAATAAGTCTAAGCTCCATTCTTGCCAAGCGTTGGCCGAGGCAGATGGTTTTGCCTGTGAAAATGTTAAATTCGCCGTGAGCTACGTAATGATCCAGCTGCTATGCACACTCACCACCACCCCACCCAACGTAGCCGAACGGGGTCCTTGCCTCCTTGCGGCTCGGGTCGAATTTCCACGGATCGGGGTATAGTTCCGGGTCAAGATGAACATCCGAGAATGGATATACGATGTATGCCCCTGAAGGGATAGTTTTGGAGTCAATGATTGTGTCAGGGCCAAGGTTGCGACGCATGGCAGTGTGTGGCTGGGCGATCCGAAGTGTCTCGTGGATGAGAGCATCGAGAACGGGTGTTTCCGCTTCCCAAGCCTCCAGTGGAATGGACGCCAGACGTGATGAGAGTGAAGCACCAGCTGCTGCTTCTGGGCTGTATGTCGATAGCAGCCCTTCAACCTCGCGGATAGCCTTGTCCTTCCACTCCAAGTTGTTGCCAAGAAAGGCTATAAGCCATGACGCTGTGGTACCCGTGGCCCTGGCGCCTGCAACTAACAGACCCATGATGAACTGAAAACGAGTTAACGGGGAACTAGCAAGCTGACATCTAATTACTCACACCGACGACCACCGCTCGCTCATCCTTTGCGTCAATGAGCATTTGCAGTGTGTCGTTTAGAGGCTTATCACTCTTCGACCGGGTGTCGATGGCGCGCGAGACGATGTCGTACACCTCCTTGGTCGCGAGCAACTTCTTAAGCATGCTCCAGGAGGGAAGCCAAGGAAGGAGAACGGTCGTCGGTGTCGTTCCATTGTCCAGTATATCGTACAAACATTTAAGCCGTGCGACCAGTGCAGGGTTGTTTGCAATATCTTCACTAGTGATGCAGCGTACAGTAGTTTGGAATACGAGCTGTCACGGATGAATGGTCAGCTCGCTAGCCACTCGACGTCGTCATTTAAGGACATACTTCATATATTTTCTCAAACGGATCGAATTTGCCACTGGTCCCCCAAGTGTCCATAACTCGATTACAGTCATTCAGAATGGGGATGATAACTATATCTAGGAGGTTAGTGGCAGGCACAAATGAAGGTCGACCACGCGTACGCTGCTCAAGATGGTCATTTTTCTGCAATGAGGCAAGACGTTTGTGAATAAGGGCTATTTGGCGGGCTTGGAGGTCGGAGGTGACGCCCTTGACCATAGGGAGCTGGCAATGGCAGATTGGGATCAACGTAGAAATGCTAGGAAAGCAACACATACAGCGCCAGACAGAACCTTGAACCCTTCTGTCAGATCGAAAGCCCTGTTTGCGAAGAATACTTTTCGTGCCGATTCCCCGGACACGACGATGACGGTCTCCTAGAGATGACGTTAGAGGCCCACGCTGAAGTCCGAAAGGAGGGCGGGGCACTGACGCGCAGCATGTTAAATTGAAATAGCTTCTCTCCAGTTTTGCGAAACCCGTCATTGAGGAAATCGAAGCGTCGTCGAAAGAACGGTGCGATAGCAAGGAGATGGTGACCAGGCAAATAAACAGGGGCATGCGTGGAGAGGTCGTCCTTGGACGAGCCATGCCCGACTACCAACAGCACCAAAAGAATAAGGAGAGCCAAGACCACTTGGACCTTGAGGCTCGACATAAGAAAGGCATCAGCAGCCGATTGCAGGCCGACTGTATACATAGCTTCGGGAGGTGGGAGACCCTTTTGATAAGAGAGGAAGGCGGCGAGGAACAGAACGCGATCGATGCCTCTTCTTTTAACTAGTTCCAGTCAAGTGCACGCTGAGCCCTATGAATCTGACATTAGACCAACACGCTTCAAGGCCGAGGTGCCTACCAGTGCTGCTGCCGCTTGCATACAGCTGGACGGAATCCAAATTCGGCCAAGATCCTTGACGATCAAATTCTCGGTTCCGCGATCTTGTGCGACCCATTGAGACGAATCTCGCGTGCAGCGTGCAAGAGAGGCCGCCGTCAGCATGTAGACGCATTTGGACAACGCATCATCGGAGTGCTGGCTTGTCCCTTGTCAGTCACCGTCCCCATGAGTCATCAACGTTTGAACGTCCAGCGGCAACTGTTGACAGGATTTTCAACCCTGAGGCGCAGTACGGCCCAAGTACCTAAAGGCGAAGCTTTACGCCTCGAGGTATTCGTGCGGCGGTGACTTTGCGCCCAGGGACTACATTCATTCGTCATAGTGCGTCCCGTCGGAAGCCGATCGTTCAGCACTAAGCCCGCGCACCAGGCCCAATCGGAGTCACCAACTTGCCAGATACAGCTTCATAGAGGCGCAAATGTTGATTGCAGCCGGTCCCGAGTGAGGCCGGGCATTCACAAGCGAATTTCTAATGTCAATCCATATTCATTAGCCAGGACGTCAGAAACACCCCGCCAACGTGTATATTCTTTCCGCTTAACACTGGGGTGTGGGCCCGGTGAATGGTCCGATGGGATTTTCTACCACACCGAATCCACACATGACGTGTCTCCGGAGCGTGGGAAACGCGGTGAATCCGATCACACGTCACATACGCCACCCAACTCGGCGTGCCTGTGTCGGAGCACAGTCCTCACACAGCACCAGTGGGCCAGCGCGGCCATGACTACGCAGACGTGAAATATCTGGTGCGAAGCAAAAAAATAATCAAACTTTCCGGGTGCAATCCGCTCGGGGATGCGGTTGGCGCTGAGCGGGAATGAATCAAAAAAAACGCATCAGGTACGCAGCTCACGGCGAACGAGGCGAACGCACTAAATCAATGCACCCGTTATGTATAATGTACCTGAGGTGAGCAGCCAACCAAAGCCCATCTCGGAAAATACTTTCATGGTGCCATGTCTTGCGACCAGCTGCGCGACAGGCACAACGGCACATAGTCCGAGGGCAATAAACACCCTCGTTCTTGCACCTCGATGGGTTGGCTTGGCATACTCAGGATTCAAGACGACGTATGTCGCGCCTACACCACACGACTTATTATAAAATGCCTGGCAAACTTTGAAAACCACTTACAGGTGCCAGCGAATGTGATGACAAGTAAGTGACAAGCCTGAGACAGGGGCTCGCAAAAGAAACCGTAAAAAATGCAAGGGATGAACGACCCGACAGTGAGTACTACCCAAGAGATCAGCATCAGGCCATGTTGGTCGGAGTGGTAGCATCATCCCGACCTATGATGCCAATATAGTCCAAGGCATGGCATTTGGCAGCGACCTATCTGGACTGAGCATTCCAACTTCCCCTGTTCGAGAATGACTCATGTGATGGGAGTGACAAGTAGACGTATGGAATGTAGCACTGGCGGACAGACAAAAGACAGCCGACAAGAGGAAGACTGCAATAGCGCATGTATCGGCCTGTGTCGTCGTTTCGTATACCGCCACGTGCCTCGTCTGAAATGTGGCAAGTAGAAGAGCGAAAAGGATTGCACCCCACAAGTGAGTGTGAATGTTCACTGGGTGCAAATCGGATGGAGCACATCTGCGTTGCTAACTCAGCCCAGACACTAGCTCACCAGTCTCATTGTGAAAGACTGCCCATTTGAAAATTGGAAATTTTTGTGAACATTCGTATGAACGGACATATCAGGACTCACAACCGAAGATAGAGGCAACGCAACCAGACCACCTGTTTTGCACCCTGAACAAATCATACGCTCAGCATTACGGCGGACGGAACAAGCTACCAATCATCGTAGCCGAGGGTACTCACGGACGATATCCGCTCAAGATGTACTCATTGTCCCTCTGCCACTCGGGTATCTTGTTCCAAGAGTGTCGTTGTTTCCTTTAGTTTCATGCTGGGACTTTCTGTGATGCCATTCCGAGAGACAGACAAATGCTTGCGCTTGTACATGGAAGCGGGTATACTGGCCACGAAAGAAGATAGTCCTTTAGGTCGCTAAAAACGAAGGCGAATGGAGCTTGAAGGCGGAATGTAGTACTAGCAAAAAGGGACGCATCCGGCTCGGCCACTATGGATCGTGGGAAAAGCGGTTCCGGCTCCATTGTAAAGATCTTGATTCACCTTCTCAAGCACGTTGGGCAGGTACGAATGCAGCTAGTACATTGGGGTTCGAGTTACATACAAAAGCCAGTAACTCATAGTAGTATTGACCACCGCTTCCGAGACCAACACTAGTACACACGTGTTCTGTGAAAAGGTGGCATACCACATATGACGACACGATGAGCATATGGAATAATACATGTTATTCTAGTCCAGTTCATGAAATAAAAACCTTCTTCAACGCAGTAAAGTCGCAGACTTCACCGGACCGCGGACATGTGACTTTGCCATTGTTCTTGGCAGCCATTTCTTCGAGTGCCTGCGACAGACGGAGCCGTAAGAGATGTTGCCCAAACAACGTGCAATTAATCATACCTCTGTCGAATAAACATGTCCGTTTGGGAAGGCCATTGGCATGTTATCTTCATCCATTATTCTACCGCTCAGGAAGCAAACAATAGTAGAGTTGGCATGGTGACTGGAGGGTACCTCTTTGCCAAGAATGTTGATATAGCGATCGCACACCGGACAGTCGACGTGCGTGTGGTCGTCGCAAGCGGGTAACTTGAGGGAAGCGAGTCCAGCATAAAGCGCAAGGTGCAAGAGTGGTTCTGTTGGTAAACTGTTTAATGAATAAATAGCGAGGCGGAACGCTTGAATCAAGGACGCCCAGCGAGACCCGTCGTACAGACGCTACGGCGTCATGAGACGCGGCGGAAATTGCTTTAAAGGGCCACGAACCTTGTACTGTCCGCAAGAAGTTGATGGTTGGACTGCCAGGAGTGCCATTACTTGCGTTATCTGCTCTAAGTGGGTCTCCTGCCACGGAATGAGGTACTTCCTTGCATACGCGATTGCTTCCTGCGTTTTGCGAGCACGGGCTAATTCTATGTATTCCTGAAGCCGAAGTTCGAACTCAAGAGTGCTCTGCAAAGTCACGGAAATTGCTGTGTCAGGTACAGGATGGCATAGCTCATGACTCACCCTAATTTTCCTCAACGCCGTCTTATTTTCGCTGCACCACGCTATGGCTTCAGTACAGCTGTGGCGGAAGAGCGCGCGTTCAATCCTGTGAATATCCATGAAAAGATCGATATCCACAAGGGTCTACATGATATGAACCTTCAACGTGTGGCGCAACAGAGACTAACCACAAGGCTAACGTACTTCAATGCCCTTCTCTTGGGCTAGCTTTCTCGCGGTTTTTTCTCGGCCCGTGCGGAGTGTCCAGTCGACAAGCCATCGGTCCAGCCGCGTGTCCGCCCAACGAGAAAATTCGGGGCAATTCGTGGTTGGCAGAGCCTCAATCAACGCGAGATGTTGGAGCCGTTCATGCGTAACGTCAAGCGTAGGCCTGCCATTGGTTTCTTGCAGGTCTGAAAGCTGTATGGAGTGCATATCAGACGGATCACTCTGAGGGGTGCACAAAACACGAGGGCCGACCTTGCGTTTAAGATTCTCCACTCGCGCTATCATCCCATCGACTGACTTGGCGGACTCCTCAAGGTTGGCCTCGTTGCCCCTTGTACGTTTCTGAAGTTCATTCGACGACGTCTGTACGTTACCCAATTCGCGCTCGATGTTCCTCTGAGATGCACGGAATACTTTGCGATAATTCTCGTAGGGTACCTAACATGTGTCTCGATGAGAAGGGTCCACTCCAGGACAGCTTGACGTACGCGCACGAATGGTTGCTCAAAGAGCAGAACACCATCAACGTTCACCTTGCTCGTGCTCATGGCGTGGAATTACTACAAAGACACTGTCTGTTGTCAACGACCAAGCTAGTTTCTTGAAGTGTCTGCAGCGTCGAGCCCGAGTAAGCGGCACACCGGGCTGACGTCGATCGCGGAGATCACGTGACGGACTCAGTGCTGGCTGTGGTGATTAATAAGTATTCTGAGGGGAATACACGTTCGTTGCAGTACAAACACATTGTCATGCGTCACAGGGGAGAGAAGCTTTTCATTCGGCAAGGGTTGGAAATTCTATTAAGAATGTATAGGCCGAATATAGTACAGTCATCCGTCCCTTGCTGCTCGACGCTCTCTTCTCCACGAATAAATTTCTCTTCCGAGAGCAACTACGAGAGGCACAGAGATAGAAGCGAATAAGGGGGTGTAAACAGCATATTTGTGCTCGGCAGGAAAGTACAGCATGGCTAACATCCCGGGATTGAAAAAGGCGTGCGAAGCCAAAGACAATGCCTCACTAGACCATCGCAAGGGAACTGCAGGGGAATCCTCCGCAGATCGATAAGCCTATGAAGAAATTGTCTAGTTAGAACATCGGCATGTGGAGAATCAAGCGGGATGTAGACCTCTTCGAGGGCCGTCAGTGCGTTGTGTACATCCCCCCTGACCTTTCGGTCAACGGGCATAGATTCAATTTGTTCTACGAGCTTCACTATGCTGTCCAGTGTCTGTTGGCTGTTTAAAATATTCTCTAAAACTCGGCGTCGCAGGAGGGCATCCAATTGCCAGTCGGACAGTGACGAGTCCACTTTGGACCGCACGCCACGGGGAAGGGGAGGAACGCCCAACAAGGCAGTTAGTTGATTGGAAAAGACGGAAAAGACAGGTACAAGATCCATTGCCGTCAGGTGCGTCATGATCGAATCCTGCGCATCCCTATTTAGAATGAAGATACCGCCCCACTGAGGCAGGAGAAAAGAATTCTGATTTGTAGGTGACCCTGAAGTTGTTCCAGTCACTCGATCACCTGAAGCGTAATGAACACTCACCGTGTGCGTCAAGGATGAAAAGAGGCTGCCGGGATGACGAAGGCACAAACAGCACAAAATGGAGAACAGGGTCGTTGGAGACCCCAGACGCTAAGCGCGCGTCAAAACTCTTCCGCTGAACATTCGGCAAACGGGATAATTACACAATGTCCATTCAGCGGAATTGATGAACACGCTCAGATCCTCAGTAGTGACGCCGTGAAAGGAAGTGTTGCCATCAGTGAACCCCATAGGTTCGAACGCCAGCGGTGCATGGTATTGTACCTGACTTTCGACGGTGGTATTATGGAGCACATTCAATTGAGAAAGGATTGGAAACAGATGGTCTGCAGGCAGGCTGGTCAATCGTCGGAACTCAAATGAAACAAGACAACTTTCCTACGATCGCTGGTTGAATGTCCCAAGAATTAACGAGACGATCAGATGCAGCATTTTCGTTCAGCAACGTGAAAGCAAGGCGATAGCGGTCGCTGTACTGAATAACGCGTTGTTCCTGTGCCGAGGAGATCTCCGGCGCAAGGAGCCCAGACAAAATCTCGGCCAGCCGCTCGGCTGGGGAAGTGGTACTACACATGAGGCACTTGGGTTGCAGTAATGACGATCTAACCTACCTGATGCATCCTCTGGGCTAACGATCAGCCGCCTGGGGTGCTTGACGGCGGTGTCGTCCCCGAGGACAACAGTATATGCATCTGAACCGAGACTTTGACCCTCTATAACATTGGTTACCAACTGTGTATCCGTCCACTCCACTCTGCTCCCCGTACCTGCGTTCTCGCCAACACCCACACGGATGTCCAGGTTCCTCCAAGTAGGGGAAGCATGAAGGGCCCGAGGAAGAACTTCGTTGAGGTCGTGCGCCAAGTGGGAGTCACTGTTTTCAAAGCTCTGTGCATCAAGCTGCACATGTAGAGGAAAGACGAGCTTTTTGTCGCGCTGCGTCCTTACACGGTCCGAGGGCAGGGCGGTACGTTCGATACTCGTGAGCCTCCACCAAAACGGGAGAGCTAGAATGATTAGGATCCAGTAAGAGCCCAGGACGAGCCTTCGTATCTTAGTGGACTCGAAATGGAGTCTCTGGGGTTCTTTGAGACCGTGGGCTGAGCTGGCGTCCATGGCAAGTTCATGTCATATGCGACACCTCGCGCACGACCAGCTGAGACGACTTCATCCCGTGGGAACCTACTTTCCAAGGAACTGCCAGAAAAGGATAGTAAACGCTCTCTCTCTCTCTCATACACTCCTCCCGTCTTCCGAGTCTACGTACCGTTCAAAGAACATCTGGTAGGACATTTGTTTTCGTACTGTGCCTGCAGCCTCTTGCGCTGCATTGGGCCATACTCTCGCGACAACCCGTACTCGAACATTCACAGTAACCTATCCTCGTTCCAAGACTGTTGGCAGCGCCTCCGATTCTCGAAAGGCTTGCTCGGACATGTCATCTATTAGCTATGGGCAGCTGTCTCCAACGGGGACCTCGTTACCCCATGATTTCCGTCGACCTCCAGCTGGTTTCTCTCCATACGATGTCAGTCAGAATAATACCTTGCTTTATCAGTTCCTCAAAGCTTTTGCATAGCATCTTCCCCGTCGTAATTCTCCTTCTCCGGGTCCATTCACAAGACGGCTCGCCTACGATAGTTACAAACCTCGAAGTGGTGCCTACTATGACGATCATCCCAACAGCTACAGACCAAACATTTATAGGCCCCAGCAGTACTATAGCCGTAGTCCGTCTCCCCCTCGTTATGACCGCGCCAGACCGCACGAACCCCGTCAGTGGGACCATGCCTCTCGATGGCAACATAAGCGACCTTCCCCGAGTCCACCTCCGTGGGACAAAAATCGTCGTGATACCCTAGCTGAGAGGATGTTTGAACCTCAAGAGGCCTGGAAACAATCGCATTTCGACAGACCTGTTCGGTATGAATTATATGTTGTATTATGAGAGGTAAGACTGGCATAACACTCAGTGCTTCATAGGTCGGATTCCACCCTCGATCGATATGGAGATCGTCGACAACAATTGTCGCGAGAGCTCTCTCCGCAAAGGCCCGCTGTGCGCTCAGACTTCGTAACGCACTACGACAGCTACCGCCCTTCTCCCTCCTTCCATGCCGTGCGCGATTTTGGGTCCTTTTCACGGACTGCCGACACATACCGACCTCAGTACCTCGACGACCCTTGGCCGTCACCCCACACAGGTGATAGTGCAAGCTACCAGCGAAGGTCTATCCACTATGACCGTGCAGATGAACACCAAGGGAGTTCGATTTCGAGTACTCCTCCTCGCGCTCCTGCATCGCTTCCAAGGTCTCAGCACCGTTCTTCGCCATCCCGTGCACCAGCTCATACGGAAGTATGCCCAACCAACTCGGGACACTTTTCTATCGCTGACGGCGGTCACCAGTCTCTCCCCTCCTCACTATCACACTCTCGGGAGAGTTCCATCTTTCGGGAGGGTCCCGACACAAAATGCGAATCTCGATCATGGTCACGATCGCCTAAGCATTCCAGGTCCGGTATCTCCGAACTCGATGAAGAGTTTGCTCTTCCCCAGCTGTCTTTCCAACCAGTGCAGGAGAAGGTACTTCCGTGCGCTACGAATGAGGCGCCGTTTTCAGGTGATGAGGGGGGTGCTTCACTGGAAAATTTCAAAGGCCTGGGAATGGGTATGCATGTCTCGGCCGACAGGCAGTCACCTGGCCACGAGACCGCGTACATGAATGGCAATTTTGCAACTATGCAGAAAGCTTCGGAAAGTAACGCCTCGGCACTCATTATCCCCGAACCGGTATCTTCCAGCGGCATAACGCCTCTCGAAGGTACGTGTGTTGTACGGATCAAGAGCAACGGTAGTGACCACGCGTTGTAGATTTGCCTCATGAAGTCATAATCCCACACGTGGAAGCAGGCTCCACAGGTGTCGGTTCTCTCTGCCCCTCACCGGAAGAATTGTCATATAAAGTCGATCACTCCGTGACTACGGAGTCGTCCACTAGTACAGAGCGTGCTACTCTCGATATTTCTACTACGTCTCTCGAGGCTAATGAATGCCGAATGCCCCTTCCCCCATCCCTGACAGCAGCTCCATCATCCATCACACAGATACCGGAAAAAGAGTCCGACATCACATCAAGTGCCACCGGATTCGGACCAAATGTCATCCGCACGGATATGATTGCTATCCCAGAGCCAGATGCCAGTTCGTTAAGAATCGTGGTCAGTGATCACAGCACTATTTCGGCTTCTCCGAGAAATCGGTCTGCCCTGTGCCAAGCTACCGATTTCAAGTCAACCCGAGAGGGAGTTCGCCTTGTCCTAGTCACACGTCTCCTCTGCGATCGGCAGTCGCGTGCTGAACGAGCATTCCCTGTGCTCCGAGCCAACCAAGTAGTTTCGAACCTGAACCTTCCTCCTCCTACCTGCAACCAGAATCATCGATCAGAAGAGTTGATCACTGCGAATTCCTCTGTCAGATCGGCGACGCACGAGGCAATTCGATCATCCTTGGTCGATCGCTTCGTAGAACGACAATCCGAGATCTTGGAAAAGACCCGCAGGTTAAAAGCCGAATATTTGGCGCTGCACGAGCGGTGGATAGAGCATTGCGCGCGGCTTGATGAAGCCCAGAAGACCGGAGCTCCAGAAGAGTCTGCAGCAC
Source organism: Nevesoporus exiguus (assembly GCA_038089155.1). Classification (NCBI taxonomy): domain Eukaryota; kingdom Fungi; phylum Basidiomycota; class Agaricomycetes; order Boletales; family Boletaceae; genus Nevesoporus; species Nevesoporus exiguus. Next base: position 39,156 of record JBBPKI010000070.1, read on the forward strand.
CCTCAAGTGGCAGGACAACCCGGCGTTCAATTGCAATTATGGGAGATGCTGTCCGTTCGGACCTGGAGATGGAGCAGATCATTGCTAGCTTAGGCGTTGAAGAACTCACCGATCCTAGCTATCTCGCGATCAAAAACGTGGCCAAAATTCCAGACATGGTCTCTGTCACCGAGGGTTCCGTACCCTACTTATATGACGACACGAACAACATCGTGGAAGATCCTTCGGAGTTTTACAGTGCTTCTTCTGGCCAGGATTACTGGACTGAGGAGGAGCGCGGCATTTTTCTCAACGAGTTTGCTGCTCACCCGAAACAGTTCGGCCTTATCGCACAGCGGCTGCCAAACAAGACAGCAGCCCAATGCGTTACATATTACTACCTCCACAAAAAGCAGGGTGTTGACTTCAAGAAAGCTGTCATGCAATATGGCACGACTCGACGTCGCAAAAACGGTAGAGCCAGCAAGCAGAGAGGCAATGCCCTTCTGGCGGACATACGTCGTCACGATGACGAAGTTTCGCGCATTTCACCGGCATCCCTGACCGAAGCTGCGCCATCTACCGGGAATAAACGAAAACGAGCCGTCGATCGTAGCAACGGTGAATCGAGAAGATCTAGCATGCCTAGGCGGGCCACCATCCAATCAGAAGTGACGTCTTCTGGAACCACCCCCGATCCTGACGTGGAGCAGCCAAGGAGGCGGCGCCGGACTGCAATTTCCACGCGAGCAGTCACAGTTGTTACCGCTAATGACATGGTGAACGGCGACGCAATAGAGTGTCCGGTCACAGCATGACGCAGGCGACTGCGGCGTTGCGTTTGGTTCGCACAAGCGTGGAGAATGTATATTGATATGATATGTACTGATGGGGTTCACCGCCTGCCTTCGATCATAATAATGTGATACCCAAAGTTGGTCTTGACCAGTGGAGATAGAATAGGCTTGTCCACCGTGGATGGTGTTAACGCAAATGCAGCGTCTTGGAATGAGCCCTGTTCCACGAAAAACCATCAGCTGTATGTAGGGCCGCACTAGGAGTATTAGTAGCTCACAACCATCGATCCTCGGGCCATCCAACCAAGGCTACCCCCAGCTGCATACAGAGCTAGTAAGTGGAGTAACCAAACGGATACGTGATGCGTACTACCTTTGGCCTTGTCCTCGGAGTACTCTTGGGCGACTTTGTCGAATCGCTCGCCACCCTGAGAATCGAGATCGCACTATCGTCAACACCGTATGTGGCGGTCGTGGCCGGCTGTCATATATCATACCTGTATCTTCTCCAATGCCTCCAACGCTTTCGACTGCTTCTCACATAGTATGTGTCGGACGTTTATCGCAGTGGCAGGTTTCAGCCCGCCCTTGGCCTATCACAACGCTTGATCTAAGGATTAGGCAAGATGTAAGTTGCGAGAATACACACCTTGGCGTCAGATTTCTCGGAAGTGCCAGCGCTGCCTTTATTTCCAGTGCTCTTTGATGTCGTTTTATTCTTCGCCATCTCAGGCTGGATGTGTCTAGGTGTTTGCCCATGAGCGCTTGAGCGCCGTGCTATATTGGTCAGTCGATCACGTGCAATGTAGGCCATTAACTTTCTTGAACGATCAGATCGCCAACGAGTGTCGCACCATGGCAGACAAAATCACCCGTATCGCCATCGTAGACGCTAATCGATGCAAGCCAAAGCGATGTGCTCAAGAATGCAAAAAGGTAAGCAGATCGTGGTTAGAGGTACTTTGCTACAGTTTGACCCGTTCCATGGATAGTCCTGTCCTGTAGTGAAAATGGGTGCGTGGCATGTCTGATTATGCTAAATTGCGGATGAGTTCAGCCAGACCACTTCCATAGGTAAACTTTGCATTGAAGTGAAGTCGTCGGACAAAATCGCATTCATATCCGAGTTCCTGTGCATCGGTTGCGGTATCTGTGTAAAGAAGTAAGTTCGTGGTGAGGTCGGTCTGCGCTTGTTTCTTCAAACAGATTTTGTGTTAGATGTCCATTTGAAGCCATTGCTATCATCAATCTTCCCACAAATCTCGAGTCCGAAGTGACCCACCGATATACTGCCAATGCTTTCAAGCTTCATCGGCTTCCTACTCCAAGACCTGGACAAGTCCTTGGCCTTGTCGGGACTAACGGCATCGGGAAGAGCACAGCACTGAAAATCCTTGCTGGAAAACTCAAACCCAACTTGGGTCGATACGATGTACGCAAGGCCCCTCTCCCCTTCACAAACGTACCGATTAGATGCTGCACGCCCAGGACCCACCAGATTGGCAGGAGATCTTGAAGTACTTCCGCGGGTCCGAGCTCCAGAATTATTTCACCAAAGTATTGGAAGATAACCTCAAGGCGCTCATTAAACCTCAATACGTCGATCACATACCACGCGCGATCAAAGGAAGCATGACTGTAGAGCAAATGTTGGATTCCAAGCTAGAACTCGATAACAAGCAGAGGATGTGCGACGATCTTGAATTGAACCATGTTCTCGAGCGCGAAGTATCTCAATTGTCGGGTGGAGAGCTCCAGAGATTCGCGATCGCAATGTCTTGTATTCAAAAAGCAGACGTGTATGCTCACCTCCTAGCCTGTTTTCACCATTTCGTTCTGACATAGTTTAGGTATATGTTCGACGAACCGTCGAGTTACCTGGATGTTAAGCAGCGATTGAAAGCTGCGGAAGTTATCCGGTCATTGCTTAATCCGAATTGCTATGTCATAGCGGTCGAACATGATCTTTCTGTTTTGGATTACTTGTCAGACTTCGTCTGCTGTCTATACGGGAAACCATCTATGTATGGGGTTGTCACTATGCCTTACTCCGTTCGTGAAGGTACGTAGTTGGCAGGCTCTGGTCTGTTGTTGGCCAACCACAAGGAACTAGGCATCAATATTTTCCTCGATGGCTTCATCCCTACCGAAAATTTGCGTTTCCGAGAAGAGTCTTTGTCATTTAAGATGATGGAGACCGCGGAGGAGCTGATAGTGGACAAGACACGTCACTATACGTATCCTGCAATGACCAAGACGATGGGCAACTTCAAGTTAACTGTTGAAGCCGGCAGTTTTACCGACTCCGAGATTGTCGTCATGCTCGGGGAGAATGGTACTGGAAAGACTACGTTCGTTCGCCTGTTGGCTGGCGTGACAATGCCAGATATAGAGACAGACAAGATGGAGCTTGCTGTGTCGCTCAAACCGCAAACGATATCCCCGAAGTTCCCCGGAACCGTCCGCATGCTTCTGCTAAAACAGATTAAACAAGCTTTCATGCACCCGCAGTTCCAGAGCGACGTACTGAAACCAATGAACCTGGATAACATTATGGATCAGGAAGTAAAGACGCTGTCTGGAGGAGAACTGCAACGCGTTGCGATCGTCCTCGCTCTAGGTAAGCTATATTACTTGTACCGTAGAATTCGCCATGGTTGAAAGGCAGCCAGGGAAACCCAATGTGACTGTTTATTTGCTTGATGAGCCAAGCAGGTCAGTTATTTCTTGCTGCTTCTGGAGATATTTGCCAACACAATGCATTTCAGTTTCCTGGATTCCGAACAACGCATCATTGCTAGCAAGGTTATCAAGCGGTGCGTTATTACCTTCTGGAGTCTGAGCTCCGTTTCTTATCCGTGCCAAGCTTCATCCTTCACGCCAAGAAAACTGCGTTCGTGATCGAACACGACTTTATCATGGCAACTTACCTCGCTGACCGCGTTATTGTCTTTGAGGGCCAGCCGGCCATTACGGCAACGGCAACACCGTGAATATGTTGTGTAGTTGTCGCGTCCGCTGATACTGAGTACCTCTGTGTAGACCGCAATCCCTCCTTTCAGGGATGAACCGCTTTTTGGCTTCACTGGAAATTACATTCCGGCGTGATCCCACCAACTTCAGGCCGCGCGTGAACAAGCTGAACAGCATTAAGGACCGTGAACAAAAGAGTACGCGTTTGACACTTCCTTGTTTGATAAACTAAGCCCAACATTTCTAGCTGCGGGTAACTACTTCTTTCTTGAGGAGTAAATGCAGCGTAGTTCGGTACAGAGAGCTGTGCTCACCGAGGTTCGACGGGACAGAAGGTTCAGTCGTACCTCACACCACTCTTCAGATATTGACGGGTGATCATTCGTGGCTTAGATCAGAAGTCTTTTGTGTGTAATGATGCATTCGCCATTTTGAGTGGATCAAAACACCTTATTTGAGCACAATTCCTGAGGAGCCACATGCACGATGTTGCTTGATATAGACTGGATTACTGCTCGTGATACTAGCTCGAGAATCAGAACGCCCTGGCGATGCACATAGCCTCTGCTTTTCCTCGGTGGTCGCTTGTTCGTGCCAGCCTACGGACTCGTACAAAGGAATTTCCAATACCGCCACACTGATCTTTGAGGTGACGCAAGAAATGGATGAAGGTTGCCTGAATACCGTGTAAACCGTGACATGTACGACTCTCCTTCCTTTTCAGCCCCATCACCTGCATTCTTGCGCCTGATTATCACCGGTCTTCAAGGGACATTCGGTTCCCTTCTGCTCCATACGATGTCATTTCCAACCGCGAAAGAGATGAGTGAAATCTTGGAGGTATAAATATCCTCGGTCTTCAAGCACGTTCATCTTCCCTATTGTCTTATCTCGCTCGATTATCGCCACCTTCCTAGCTTCGCCCGGCGATGGTTCGACTCACTACCCCTTTTCTACTCGTTGGATATACTCTGGCAGTGGATGTAGTTCTCGCTACCCCCCGGCCGCCCCAAAAATCATCATCACTCATCTGTCCAGACTATATGTGGGGCGTAACCATTGAGCTCCTCGACGACACTCCTATTTCGGTATACAATCGTCAGCGCATTTTTTTACAGTCGTAGGTGTGGCAGTTTGACTGACTGGATACCCCGATCCAGAGTACGTGTTAACCACGGCATGTGCCGGGCCTGCTTGGGTGCAATCCAGCACGGCGTCCACTCCACCTGCAAATATCACTCCCTGGGACACCATGTGCGTACCATACCCTCCATTCTTGCCGGAGTCGTTTGACGCGTATGACCCGATCCTTGCTAGGTACGATTGCCAGGTCCCTCGGGGAGTGCAGTACTTCTGCGGGAGATCACAGGTGGTGACCTGCGTAAGTCTCTTCTGATTTCTCGTCTCGCATCGTGATCGTTATCAGTGGCTGACTTGGTACACTGGCACGCAGTGCGGCAATTCTACCGCCACAGCGGTATGAGCCCTACATTCGTGACCGGGTTTGACCAGCCTGCAGAATCGATAGACATACGAGAGATCATAGAATAGAGCTGATATGTTCCCAGATGTGTCGTAGACCGTTCGAATCGCTGCTTGATCGTGCCTACTTTATCAAAGCACTTGCCTGAACAGTAAATAAGGGCACGAGTCGCTCAGGCTGCACGTGAGGGGGGATTCTGCAACGCCAGTGCAGCCAAACTTATAGCCTAAGCCCCGAGAGTGGAGTAATGTTCATATTCAACGTCATAACGTACACACAAAACACTGGCATGACGACAGCTTCTCTCCAGCATCAAAATTCGTCGTCAGACTCGGGGGGAACATAATTTGCAAGAGTATTCTGTGGCATTAACCAGCCATCAGTCATAAAATGTGTCAAAAGAGGGTATGATAGTACCACGACAGCTATTTCAGCATCCAAAGGGCTGGTAGTGCACCACCCAACGGGCACTGTGACGTCCTTGAATCTATTCAGGAAGTTTATACCACTAGTATTTTTGTCCATTCGAAGCGCATCCATATACTTCTTCGAGACTATCTCGCACTTGTGTCCGATAAATAAGACCCTCCAATTTTTCTTCTTCCTCTTCTCGTCCTTGAGTAGACGACGTAGCCTTTCCAAGCCATGTTGAGGGCTCCCATGTTTAGACGCAATCGTTATTTGGATCGCGTATACATTATCTTCCTCATCAAGAAGCGCTCCGTCGATCCCTTCAAAATCCGGAGGGGCTCTCCAATAGAAGGGAGGCTGCGTTCCTCGAAGTTCGTCGTTGGTGGAAACCCACTGGCCGGGATTTGCTAAGCGAAGAATTGAAGGGAGTTTTGCTTCGCCATGCCATTGGCATTGTATGGGGTTGCCACTAGCTATGAAGGAATGTATCCATATCTGGAAAATAAACCCTGCAGCACCACGAGTGCTAGGAAAAGCGATCATAGCGTTGAAAAAGTCTTGCCTATCTCTGTCAGCTGCGCTGCACACGGCCGCTCCCAACAGTTCAACTATTGTTTCAGTTGGTATCCAAATAGTGGGAAGCACGCGGGAGACAAAGTCCCCGGTCTTCTTTGGTCTAATAAAAAAAATCGATGACGGTCCAGAGTCGACCGGCACTGTGGCATCGAGGCTCGCTATGGAATGCAGCGTGTTCCGACAGTCACGTATTGCTCCTAAGGCAGAGCTCCGTATCTCAAGCTCGACCACACGCTCCTGATCATCTCCACTGAGGATCTTCAGTAGTGTGCGGGGCACTGGCCCCCACTTGGACGCGACACCCTTCATGTCGTGAACGTCATATCCCAAAAGATCGCTGACAGTATGTCAGACGACGCATGAATATGGGACAATAGAATTTTACGAACGCAAGAGCAGCAATCTCTTCGTCTGGCCATACATCCATTATGTAGCGAGTGATCATATTTTGCTTCGTCCATTCCTTCCAGCGGCTGAACTTCGGCGAGGTTGTCTGAAAGACCTTGACCTCGGGTGTCGTACGGAACGCATAAGCTGGAACATTAACATCCACGTTCGAGTCAGAGAATGTCCAGATGTGCTGATGAAGTCTCAGGGGTTCTTGATCAAGGCTAGAATGAAAGCTGAGACCACCCTCTGAGAACAGTACATAGCAGTCACTGTGGATTTGCACTGCAATGGGCTGTTTGTTACGTAGCCGTTCGACAACAGCATAGGCAATGAAGCATGATTTTCCTAGAAAGTGGTTCGAGATGAGGAAATACGTCATAAGCAGCCATCATCACTGATCTTACCGATCCCAGGTTGTCCCATGATACAAGCACCTCTGTTATACGTACCACCCTTCTCGAACGTCTCGAGGGCATGACGGTATTCTTCACGCACGAGGAATCGTGCAAACTGTATGGTCGGGGCGATGACCTGGATCGCTGTGAGATGTGCGCCAAAGTCCAGGTAGTCCAGTGCATTGGGACGGTCCGTCCCGGGATCGAGTTGCTTCTTAAAGATCGTTTGATCTCCCCAGACCGCGTTTCTGAGGTTTGCCAACAGGGCTGCGTTGTCAAGCGCCACGTTCGACATCGAGTACATCGAGTTGGATAATGGCTTTCGATGGTAGCGTCTCTGACTCGACGCGGATTGCTCGCTATATCGATAGCGGAGAAGGATCGCTCATTGGTAACCAGTGTTGGGCGTGATTTAGCCTCAGCGGCACAGTGGCGCAGAGACGAAGATGACACACATAGGCCTTGCGCGCCACGTGTCATCGGGAAGTTATGCCTTTTATTTATGGTTGTGTGACAGAATGCACCAAGAGAGAACATTTGATCCCGTACTGGGGTCACGAGCATGTCGCGGACAGGTGACGGGAAAGGAGCGGTCACGATCAGTGAGCAGCTAGTTTTGCCGTGCACCTGAAACGCCGATTTATGAGAAATAGTACAATGTCCGTCTAGCGCCATATATATAACCGATCCTCACCTGAATCCAAGCTAAATATCGGACAGCCATGTAAGCATTCGGCGGCGGCCTTCAAGTTCAGCACAAAACGGATGCAAGATGGCTGCGGCGGGGTTTCTAATCGAAACACCGAGCGCACTAGCGGAACCACACGATGTTATGGCATTCGCATAAGTTGTTGGAGATCATCCCGTTTCCTAGTACACACTTAGTATTCTTTCGTACTTACATTAGGTTACCATATTTGGACGACAGCGTCCATTGACTCGCGCGTCCGCCTGTCACGCTTTCTCCAGTCTCGTACTGGAGGTAAGCATCTACTGTACACTGCACAATAGTCACTTACTCATGTACTATAGTCCTTACAGACTCATGTTACGGGTAACTACCAATATAGTCTCGTACAACGTCGACTGGAGTCCTTACAGACTCGTGTTACAGATCGACGTCCCTTTTACATAAGTCAAGTCGTTGAACGGAAGTTCAGAGGCGGCGCACCCTGAGCAATGCAGCTATTACCGAGAGCAAAGCGACAACTAACTTACACGGCCTCGCTATTCAAAACACACCCTGGCACGTTCTACAGCACCACAAAATACTTCTCCGGTGAGCCCAACCCCTCACGGATGTAACAGGATCTTGAAGTATCCATCCGCCCTCTTGTTTAACTTGGGGTACGCTGCTGCTGCATCGTCCAATAACGGGTTATGTGATACAAGGAATGCAGGCGCTGTTTTCTCAGAGATGATGAGGTCGTGGGGGTAGTGATTCCATGCCTATCAACGACGAGCGCGATCCAAAGGGTGGAGGTGGTACCAAGGGTGTCACCACACGACACAATATACTGTCCAGT